>PTEX01000112.1:2212835-2297883 GCA_003342815.1 Eudromia elegans | reverse complement strand
GGCGCCGGGGGCGGGGCCGCACCGCCGGTGACGCGGTGTGACGTGTGGCAGCGGGCACGGGAAATGGCGGCGGCGGTTGGAGGGATTTCCTGGGACTGCCATGGAGAGGCTGCTGCTGCCCGGCGAGATCGAGATGTGCCCCTGAATGCGGATACTGGCGCAGTAAAGCTTACCGGAGGAAGCCTCACGGGCCTCGCCTTGGTCGGCGGGGAGGGGACTCGAGTCACCAGGGCGGCAGGCCCAGGGTCTCCCGCAGAACCTGCCTCAGCACCTGCCTCAGCGTTTGCTTACAGCAGGTTGATGTGCTGAGGGCTGGAGAACTGTGTAGTGTCGGCCTGCCTGGCACTGCATGCTTAAAAAATGCAAAGAGAAACTCTGTCCCAAAGAGCTGAAAGTCAAAACACGGCACTTCGGAAGGTGCAAAGATAGCACAGCTTTGTAGATGGCGGATTTTTATTTTTCTAATGAACCATCTTGATGGTTTTCAAAAACTAGCAATTTTTTTTCCTTCCTCATACGCGCTGGCCTAAGCGAGACGTGCAAGTTGAGTCATAGCCAGACTATAGAAACTGAAAACAAAATAACCATTTTCTTTTTCTTTTTTCCCTTCTGCAGCCCTGTTCCTAAAAGTGACAAGAAGAAAGCCGCAAAACAGTTCCCCAAAGTGCAGTGGCTGATAGGAGGGTTCCTGAGGTGGTGGCGGTACTTCCCATGTTCGTTTAGCTCTGTTTCACTTGATTTTATCTTTCAGTAAGAATCGAGCTGTAGGAAGGTAGCACAGCATCTCTCCAGAGCCTGTTAAATGACAGGCCTCTGCTGTGCTCCGTTCGTGATGCCTTCCTTTTCATGGGGAAAGCGTTAAACTCATTTAAAAAACAGATAACAACCCCCAACACACACGTGTGTTTATGGTCACGTCTGATCTTTGTCAGAGGGTCAAGGACCTGCGTTTCGTTGCTGTCTCCTCCGCTTTCATAAGACGCCACTTTCTGAGGTTATATAATACGCAGCAGCCTCAAGCGCACACGTAGATGTGATGTCGTCGGCGTCCCCCTGCTCTGGCTGCGCACCTTGGTATGGGATGAAAGGTTTTGTTTGCAGCAGGCTGCCCAGAGTGACGCGGCTGCCGCAGGTGCCGTAACAACGCGTGGGACGTTGCCCGTAGCTCAGCCACTTACAAAGACGGGATTCGCAGGAGGTTCCCAAGGGTGAAGTGTCACTCAGCCAAGAGGGGATGTTTGTCCCTTCTTGATGCCCATCTGTGGGAGACCTGACAAAAAGAGAGCAAAATCGGGTCCCAGAGCTGCCTGCCCATCAAAGTGGAACTTCCCATTGGCTGAGAGCAGTCACCAAAGGACTTCAGCCCCAGAGGAGCTGCGTTCCCGCATAAAAGGGGGCAGAGTAACGGGGTAAGACAGTCCTTTGGTCTACTAAGCTTTAGAAATGCATCTTTAATCTACCTAGATAGAGTATTCTTAGAAACCATAAGTCTGGTTTTGCACCCTTGCCAACCCATAAATAATCTCAAGGTCTCAGCTTCTTACAGCTCCATAAATTAACAAAGTACTTCTTATGCCTAACAATTGCAGAAGGGCATGTGGGGGATGTTAAATTTGGACATGTTTTTTCTTTAGCATGTCCACACACTGTCATGAGGGTGAGTTTCATAAATGTCAGGCAAAGGCAGAAATTGCTAGGAGAGCTGACAGAAAAACAGCTGGTCTGGTGGAATAAGAAAAAGAAATGACGTCTTAGTGTCAAACTAAAACTTTCAGGGAACAGAAAAATGGCTGCAAAGGTATGGGTATTACCTGAGATCAGTGAGTTAAAGTCAGTCTGCTGCGAGCCCAGCTCAGAGGTGGCAACTGAACAAGTGTCCGGTAAAGATGGCAACATTTAAGTTGACATTGAAGTAAGACTTAGCAAATGAAAAAATAAAATAATGTTTCCAGTATGAACAACGTTCCAAGAACAAACAGGAAATTGCTTAATATTCAAAATTTTTTAGTCTTGACCAGGCTTGCAATCCTAAAGACTATGAAGTGGAAGCTTTTATATATAGCTTTGGATGTATTTCCTGCTGTGGCCAGTTGTAAACCCTCTGTTTGCCCAAACAACTTGTTTTTTGTCCCTACTATAAAAATACAGGACTCTTTGCCATTCTTAAGGCCTGGTCCTGCATGGTATGTGTAGTGAGAATTTAGACTCTCAACTCTATGCAGAGCCCTCCCAAGAGCTTTGCACTGATTCTAATAATAGTTAGCTTTTTTGAAAAATGACAAGTCAGATTAAGACTGAATTAAGAGGAATGCTTAGAAATCAATTTGATCAATTAATGGTTCAGTTTCTACACCTCCCATATTGCTATCAAGATGTTTTGCAATTTTAGAAATAAATTTATAAAGGAGATACATGCTTGAAGATTGTTACAAAGGGGGTGGTGGCTCTGGAAAGACAGGAAGGGGAGGAAGGGTGAAATGTTCAAGGTGGCCCCTGTGGGGCTGTTAGGTCATTGCTGAAACACCTGGTGACTTCATTAAGGCACCAGATGAGGTGGCACTGAGTTTATTGACCTCATGCACCTGATACTGCTTTGCTGATGGAAGTTGCTTCCCCTTTGATCTCTTCATGGTGGTGATGCCTAAGGCTGATGAGCCAAAATGAGCTAAGCCAAAACAAAACGCATATCCAGGTGTTGTTCTGAGCGAACGTGAAGTGCTGCAAAGCCCAGAGCAGCTCAGCAAGGAGAACTCGTGGAGAGGGAGGCCAGTGCTGGTGCCTCTTCAGCTGCAGCAGGTGCAGGCAGACGCTCTCGGAGGCGCTCGGACTTGGAAAACGCTCCCCTATTTCTGTCTGTCCCACCGAACTTGACGCGTCTTGCCGAGGCTGCCACTATCTTGTGAAACCACGATAGAGAAAAGCAGTTCTAAGAACTAGCACCACTCAGGTGTTTGGAGCAGCACAGAATGCTCTGGTTTTACTTGTAAATGTTTCTGGGAAAGAATAGTCCGATCATCCTCTGAGATGCTAATCCGATGTCCAGGGTGTTGAGGGAACAGATTTCAAGTGCTCCTGTTTGGATGGCTTTGCTCTGGAAAGCATTTGAGGTGTGAGTTTGCCGAGCCTTCCCATGCGTTTTCACGTGCCGATGTTCGCTCAGCAGGTTGCCGTGCTGGACTCGAGCGGGGTGCTCCCACCTTGGCTGCTCTACGATGGATAGTCTCTGTTGGGTGACATCCGAGGGGAGGCTTTATCTACCGAGCTCCTTTATACGGGAGCAAACGTTGATGTAAACAGGGCTCTCCCCAGGCATCCGGACCAGGCAGTCGAGGGAAGGGGTGGTGAGGATCAGCACGGCTGGGAAGGAGGGAGCGAGGGAGGGAAGGGGGGCTGCCATTCTTCAAACATGTTAACATATTGACTTCATTGAAAGATGTAGCATCCTGAAAGACTTCTCAGGGTGACACATGTTGCATTTGAGCTTTTCAGGTAGTTGTTTCGGGGTTTTTTCATCGGTATTTTTGAGCACAAGCTGCTGTTGCAAGAGGAGCCAGTTCCTTGTCTCTGTTATGTTTTTGTCTGGGGTAAGACTGTAGTCAGTGGGCATTGAAGAACACTCCCTCTTAGCTTATTTTATCAGCTCACAAAACGTGACCTTGCTTGCCAATATTGTGGTGGTCTTTTTCCATGCTTCTTGAGCTCCTTCTGAAGCCTGCTCTGTGCTCGAGGCCCCGCCGGCTGCGCTGCCGCTGCGTTGGGCCGCGCTTGCCCGGAACAGCCTCGGCCGCTCTTCCCTCTTCCCCTTTGCCTTCAGCGCAAGCGTGAAGTTCGGAGTCGTGGGGTTTCCCTGCTTGGATCTTAAGTAGCTGCCACGCTCGAAGTGGCCTCTGTGGCTGCCCGGCTCTCGGCTCTGCGCGTCGGGAGGCGGCAGGCGACGTGGGCCTGGGGGCTTGTGCCCTCCGAGGCAGCGGCTGCCCCGCGGGACAGGGCCGGGAACGGGGCTGCGGCGGCGCTCGGGCCCATCCGCAGCCGAGGGAGGGAGAGGGGTGTTCCCGGTGCCGCCCCGCCCCGGCGGCGCTGAGGGCGGCGCAGCGGGCCGGCCCGGCCCGGCTCGGCGAGGGCAGCGGCGGCAGCAGCGGCGGCAGCGGTAGAAGCGACGGCAGCAGCAGCAGCAGCAGCAGGTACCGCGCCGTGCTGGGGGCTCCTGCCCGACGGGTCCGGGGGCTTCGGCCTGGCCCGCGCGGCCTCGCCGCAGCCGGGGGCTGGGGCGGGCTGGGCTGCGTGGTCACCCGCCGCACGGCGACGGAGCCCGCGCACTCCCCGAACCCCCTCGGGGGCTGAGAAGGCACCGCCGCGTGTCCGGGAACAGGGAGTTGCTCCCTGCTGCAGCCGTGTTTGTCGGGTGTAAACCCTGTCTGCGGCACCGGGGTCACCCCGTGTGAGCCCAGTATGCTGCTCCGCTGCCTTCCGAGCACCGGCGCTTTGGAACTCTGACCCGTGGCGCTGCTTCAGATGGGCACGGAGGCGCTGGGTGTGGGTGGCTGCAGTCAGGGCCCTGGTCTCAGCGAGCTGGTTACGGTCCCCAGGCAGCAGGGAGAAGGTGGTAGTGCGTGGGATGGGGGCATCCCGGCTTTGCCGTTATTCTTGCCTGTGGAAGGGACGTGTGACCCTGTGCCTGGGTCTGCGTGTTGAACCAAGCCATGGAATGGGGCTAAGTGGCTTCTGGCATCTGGTGCTTTAAAGGGGTCCAAGAAGACGTGCTTCTGGTGCGTTGGCTAAAACAACTTGAATATTGGGAGACGTGTGAGAAGAAGTATCAGAGGGGAGGCTTTCAGCGAGGCGCAGGAGGGCTCCTGGGCAGCGGTGGTCACAACGGCAGCCGCATGGGCCTGTGCAGTGCAGGCCCGGGCATGTCGAGGTGAGTGGGACTGGGACAGCCCGCTGAGCCGGGAGAGCTTCCCTAACGCCCAGCGCTGTCAGCCGCCACTCCGGGAGGGCCTTTCTGAAAGCCCCTCCAGCTCGCTCCCCTTCCCCGGAGGAAGTGGTTTGGATTCTTCTTTTAGGCGGTTTTAGTGTGCACTGCATCTTGTGACTTTTGTATAACTTTTTTTGACTCCAGCGGTGTTAATGCTAGAGACACAGACCATTCGGATGGAGATGCTCGCATGGTTTAGTGAAGCAAACCGATAAGTTGTGCTTTGCCTGTGGTTTGCCCGTGATAAAATGCTCAGTTCTGCTGTGCAGAGGGGCTGGCCTGGAGCCAGTGAGCCTCTGTGGGAGGTGTAACCTTTGATACGGGTACGGGCTGTGCTGGAGGGGAGCGAAGCGGCTCACCGCGTTTGCGGTCTGGAGCTCGGCGGGCGCTCGGCTCCGAGTCTCTGTAGCCCCAGAGCTTGGGGACAGATGCCGCAGCAGAGCTTTGGGGAGGTTGTGGAGCTCGGTTCCGTGGCGCACATTTGCGGGAACGGAACCCCTCCTGCTTGAAGGTGCCTCCGAGAGGCCTCCAGCCCGATGGAGAAGGGTGCTCATTAGCCCGTGGCCTGTGCATTCTCACCACAAGCCACCCGCTGCCCTGTGACAGCCCCTGTAGGCTGGAGTGAAAGCCCTGCTGGTCTGCCCTGGCGCTGCTGGCCCTCAGTGGGAGGCAGGACCCGGCAGCAGTGTGGCGTGAATTGCATGTGTGGAAGGCGCGAGGCCCTCGGACGTGGCAGTGTCAAGGGCGGGCGCAGAGGCGAGGGCGCATCCATTGAACATGGCTCCTCGGGGCTGGCAGGAACACGGCTGTAGTGCGGAGGGGAGAGGAGGCAACGGCTTCCCCACCCTGTGGAGCTCGTCCCTTCTGGGGGGCTGTGGTGGGTTCTTGGGAGCTGCTGCCTGCACCCAGAGACCCCGTGCTCAGCTCCCCCTTTGGGCTGTGCGGGAGCTGCCGGGACTTGCACAGCACCCGCTGCCAATGGAGGCTGCTGGCAGCTGCTGCCGACCAAGGGCCTCCAGCATCAGAGTTCCCCGCTTCTCTAGCGCCTCTGCTTAGGTCTGCTTGTGACAAGGAGCAGAAACCATCTCTGAAGGGCTCTGGGAGAGCCTCTACGTGTAGGATAACCAGGACAGACAATTTCCTGTGGGCCTGGCGCACCGAACAGCTTCTGTGACTCTGGGGAGCAGGCACCTTCCCCACCGCAAGTGTGTCTCTCTCCATCCCTCTGGAAGGGGCATCCCCTCTGGGAAGCTGAAGCACAGGGAAGGGAAGTGTTCCCAAAGCCTGTACCACATCCTGCTTGGAGCAGACCTGAGCGCTGCTTCTCAAGGACCAGGGGGACTTTAAGAAATACTGAGTATATTCATGTGCTTTAGAGTGCAAGACAAAACTCACACTGAGGAGGCTGTCAGGATCAGCAGAATCTCAGGTTGTGGAGTTATGTGTGTCTTTTCCCTTTCTGCAATGGTTCTGGCCAGGAGACAGTGGAAATGTCACCACTCGGGGACCAAGTTTCCAGGCATTTCTCCTGGAGCTCCTTCAGGGCACTGGGTGCTGGGACGAGCGTCACGTGCGGCCTCTTTCCCTGCTGTTGCGGGCCGTGAGGATGGGGCTCTATCCTGCTAGTGTGGCCACAGCCTGGCGGGCTCGGCAGGGCAGTGAGGCCTGCACTGCTGCCTTCCCGCCTCTGGGCCTGGTGCTTGTCGTGAGGAAAAGCACCAGAGGCAGCAGCTGAGCGATGAAATTGCTGCGTTTTGCCCACGCCGGTGCTAAGGCTGTTACCGACCAGCAGCACCGCGCCGGCCTCGCTGCTTGCTGTGTCTTCCCGGCACTTGGTGTGGCCACTCTTCGCGCAGGCTCCTTGCATGGGAAGCAGAGCCCGAGGGGCCCTGAGTGAGCTGCCGCCCTGCTCCAGAAACTGCAAACAAGGGCGGCTGGTGCTCGTGGAGAAAGAACCGCGCCGGTACAAACAGTGCTGCAGAAGTGCCATGTCAGGGCACCGCGTGTCCCGAGTCAGCCCAGCTCTGGGCGAGGAATTCTCTTCCTGCTTGCAGCCGCAGCTGAAAGGTTGTTTATAACTAAATGCTGAGATGGTGTAATTTTCTTTTCTAGGAACTCGGAATAAGAATTCCTAGACCACTGGGACACGGACCAAGCAGATTCATCCCAGAGAAGGAGGTGCGGTGGTGTTTTCAAGTACACAGTGAACTTTATGCTTTTAAGGAACGGCCTTTTCGTAGTAATCCACGTTTGGTTTCAGGACAGCTGCTGAGCTGCAAAACATGTGCAGCAGCCATCACTCTCAGCCCTGGCCAGGCTTTGGCCCCAGCTCTAACATACAAAAACCAGGAGGTGCCGGAGGGACCTGGGAAGGGCTGTGGCACCTCCTGCCCTCCCCCTGTAGCGCAAGAAACCCGATCCTGATTCTGAAAGGGCGTCTGTTTGCGCCTGGACAGATGTAATTTCTTACTGGTCTGCACGGCCCCTGCCCCTCTGCCCGGGGGTTCCTTTGCCTCGAGCGCTTGCTGCCACCCTGGATAATCCAACAGGCTGCAGTGAGCCGTAGCGGAGTGTGCGGGCGCGTCCGTGCATGTGCAGCGGGAGCAGCGAGAGGTCTGCAGCGTGCCTGCCTCTTCTGGGAACCCGAGAGCCTTAGCTCCATTGCTGTCGTCGGTCAGCTGGCTTCTTTTCCTCCGTGAAAATAATCGTTCACTCTATCTGCTGCTGCTGTAAACGAAGAAGTTAGATAAGTTAGGGGTATTTGAGAAAGTTAAAATGAAACAATTGAAAGTGAAAAGTTGGTGAGAAAGTGTAGTGGCAAAAGTCAGCTTTTGCTGATGTAACCATTTGGGACCTCCAAAGCAGAGGTGTTAAAGAGCATCCTAGGCGTCTCACCGTATGTACGCTGATCTAGTGCTAAGAGAGTCTAAGAGACTCATTAAGTTTCTTGCTGGTGTGTGTTTAGCAGAAGTTCATGAGGGCTCTGCTTGTTGTTGCTGATGTATTTACTGTGTTTAATTTATCAGTGCTTGTTGGACGCAGTTGCCCATTGCTCTTTGTGTTCACTCAGACCGTTCAGGTGGGGCACGAGGACGCCGCGATGCACACGCTGTTTGCAGACTCCTTTGCCACGCTGGGACGCCTCGACAACGTCACCTTGGTGATGGTTTTCCACCCGCAGTACCTCGAAAGCTTCCTCAAAACTCAGCACTACCTGCTGCAGATGGACGGGCCGCTGCCCCTGCATTACCGACACTACATCGGCATAATGGTAGGTGGCACCTGAAGTGGCAGCCTGTTGTACCCAGTCTGTTGCACAAATTGCTTCCTAAGGCCAGGGCTGCAGGCTCACAGTCTCAGTCGGAATATGAGGAGGAGAGAGAAATCTGTTATGAAAATGAGACAACTGTTTCACTGTTGATTTCTTTAGTATCTCAGAATTTGGTTTTCAAAACAACTTATTTGGGTTTGTTCTAACTCAAGAGTTTCACTGTCCACTTCTGAACCTCTAAATTGAGGACAGGAATGTTTTTGTCCGCGTGGTGGCTTTTCTAATTTCCAGTCTACCAGCAACAGTCTGGCATTTTGAGGTTGCACTACAGCTTGTCTTCCTGCGACAGGGAAGGTATCGCTGCCTGGGTAAATACTGCTCCATCTGCACTCCACTGAGAAGCCACCCTTAGTCTCTGGCTCGGCAGTTACAGACTGCCCTGGTTTGAGCTGGTGAAGGTTCAGCAAGAGGCAGCCTTGCCTCTCCCACAGCAGAGAGGACGTAGAATAAATCTGTGCCTGTGCCTCTGCACCCTGGACTCGGGTGTTTGGCACCTGCAGCCGGCATTGATGGGATTTATACGAATGAAGGGTGTTTCTGCTGTGAAAACAATAACCAGAATGAGCTACTGCGGTAGCCACCTTTTTATTGTTTCATTCTTTGAACACTGCAAGTCTTGAATGCTTTGAGGAAATGATGATTTGTGGTATTTGTCATAAAGGACTCACTTACTGTAATTGTTTTCTGTATCACAGTTGTG
This sequence comes from Eudromia elegans, assembly GCA_003342815.1. Lineage (NCBI taxonomy): Eukaryota > Metazoa > Chordata > Aves > Tinamiformes > Tinamidae > Eudromia > Eudromia elegans. The sequence continues at coordinate 2,288,877 of PTEX01000112.1, read as the reverse complement.
TTTTCCTTCCTAGGCTGCAGCAAGACACCAGTGCTCTTACCTTGTTAACCTCCATGTGAGTGACTTCCTTCACGTTGGTGGGGACCCCAAGTGGCTGAATGGCCTGGAAAACGCACCGCAAAAACTGCAAAACTTAGGAGAACTGAACAAAATGCTGGCTCACCGACCCTGGCTCATCACCAAAGAGCATATTGAGGTAAAGCTTTCTCAGATAGCAGAGAATGCCCCTCTGTTTTCCAGGAAGTGCATTCGCAGATTGGTAGGGCTGGGAGGCAGGGACAGGTGCTCTGTGTTGGTGGCTGCTGTTACGGTGCTGTGTTGGTGGGTGCAGCCTGCAGGCTTGACCCAGGCCTGGTTGTGGCTCCTCCTCTGCTCTCCTTTAAGCTCAGCGCAGAGGACGTGGGCGCTGGGCTCTGCCAGGAGGCCTCGAACCTCCCACGCTTTCCTGCCCCAAGGGGAAGCTGGGTTTGAAACTTTGCAGCCAAAGCAGAGCATCCCACCCACGGGGCCAGGATGGAGGGAGCCTGGCCTTAACATGAGGGTTTTGCCCAAGCGATCGGCAGAGAGTCGTCTAGGGCTTTCTGAGAGCGTAAGGGCCAGCTGAAGAAGTGGGTGATTGTTATGGTTGCAGCCTCGTCTGAGGTGTGGAGTTTCAGCACGAGTGAGTCTGGCATTAGAAACCCGCAGGCGCAGGGTGAAAACCACAACCAAGCCAGTAAGTGTTCCGGGGCTGGAGGGGAGAAGCCCCTCTGCACAGTTCGCCCTGCAAGCCTGGGGTGGGAGGCAGCTTCGTAGTAGGACACCGAGCCACTTGTGGGGCTCAGAAAAATAACTTCCTCTGGCAAAGCAGCCTGAAGATAAATTACTTCTGCTTTGCTGCCATCAGTGACGGAACCATTCGAACCCTGCTTTTTAAAGCTAGTGCTTTTGTCTTGCGTTCTCTTCAAAGCAACTTTTGAAGACTGAGGAGAACAGCTGGTCGCTTGCGGAGCTGATCCACGCCGTAGTTCTGCTCACGCACTACCACTCCCTCGCGTCCTTCACCTTCGGGTGCGGGATCAGCCCGGAGATTGACTGTGAGGGTGGCCACACATTCAGGCCCCCTTCCGTCAGCAACTACTGCATATGTGATATCACCAACGGCTACCACGGGGGTGACGAGAATCCCGCGAGCCCCACCGGGAGCCTCCCGGTAAGTGTGGGCAGCCGCCTCTTCCACGCTCGTGGCTTGTGGGTAACCTCGTGCATGGCAGCTGCCCCCGTCCCTGCCTCTGTCTGTTCAGTGGGAGGGGGACCAGCATAACCAAGGGGAGGACGAAGCAGTTGCACTCGGGTGAGGCTGAGGTGTCACGGTGAGACACAGGAAGCCGCCAGAGGAAGTGGCGGAGATGCAATCTCGCTGCTGCCGCCGTCTGTCTCTCTGTCCCTGTGGGCCCGGGCTCACTCCAGATACCCCAGCGGTGTCAGCGAGGCCTTTCAGCATCCTTTTGCTGATGGGTTGTTCCTTGACCAGATACTTGAACTCATAGTGTGCTGTGGTGGTGTTAAAACCAGTTCTTGGGATACGGGATCTGCTTGCACTCGAGAAGCCTCCTTTGAGGCTTTGGAAAACCTGCTTTTACACTCGCTCTTCCTTTTCCTTTGATATGTTTGTGAGCAGAGAAGGGGGAAAATACAGTTGGGTAGTAAATTGTGGTTACTTCCCCTATCAGAATTTCAGTTGTAGCTCCTTGTTTTTCAGTTGTTTGACATTTAGATTAAGCAAGAGAAATAATTTTCATCTTAGTGTGAGAACTACTTGTTCCAAAAAGCTGTGACTCTTGAAATACTCTAAAAATATCAGGGATCTAATTGAGAAAAGATGATGACTAAATGTGAACTGTTGGATTGGTACAGATTTCTTTCGAGAGCTGTTTTCTTAGAAAAGTCAGAAGGACGCAGCCAGAGTTGAAATTTTCTGGCTTTAAGATTTCTACTATAAAAGTCGGTTCTTGTTGCACAGGAGGCTGACGTGTTTGTCTCTCCTCAAGCCTACAGAGTCTGTGTGTGAAGTGGAAGCCCTTATGGAGAAGATGAAGCAGCTGCAGGAGTGCAGAGACGAGGAAGAAGCCAGCCAGGAGGAGATGGCCACGCGTTTTGAAAGAGAGAAGAGAGAAAGCATGTTCGTGTGCTCCTCAGGTAGAGATGCTCCGGCAGAGCACAGCTGCTGTTTAGACTCCTCCGTGTTACCTGAAGAAATATTTTTTACCAGACGGGGGGAGAACAGGGGGAGGAGGGGGAAAGAAGGGGTGATTAGATGTTTCAAAGCCAGTACCATGATCTTAAAAGGATCGAGATAGAGAGTGCCTTGTCCTGCAGAAATGCCTGCCAGGGAAGTAGCACCAAGGTTTGCGGCATCTCTCAAACCAAAATTTGTGCAATTCTGTTTGAAATCAACAGAGGATGAAGAATCGGCACCGGCAAGAGATGTGTCTCGCCATTTTGAGGACACCAGCTATGGCTACAAGGACTTCTCCCGGCACGGGATGCATGTGCCCACTTTCCGTGTGCAGGTAACACGGGGTGCTGGCACGGGAGCCATCCTGCCAACCTGCCGCTTGCGCCAGGCGACGCGGCCAGGAATGGCTGACCTAGAACTTCCTGCCCCTGTCCAGGAAGACTTAAAACCTGGCAGACCAGACCCCCTGCACTGGGTCATTTTCCCCAAGAGAAACTGCACTAAAGCACTGGCTAAGCCTTCAAAAGTAGATTTCTGATCTGCTTCATTCTGCGTTTTTGTTTAAGGATTACTCCTGGGAAGACCACGGCTATTCCTTGGTTAATCGTCTGTACCCGGATGTGGGACAACTACTTGATGAGAAGTTTCATATCGCTTATAATCTGACTTACAACACAATGGCCATGCACAAAGATGTGGATACCTCAATGCTCAGACGAGCTATTTGGAACTATATTCACTGCATGTTTGGAATAAGGTCAGTCTCGCTGCTTTGTTTCTGTACACGTCACGTTTGTTTGTGCTGGCTGTGGTTTTTCCCCATATTGAAACAGACAGACGTGCGTATTTACTGATCTGCTGCTATAGGAGGGGGATGGGCCAGTGGTGGTACAAATTACACAGTAATTTACTTCCCATGAGGATATTAGAAAACAAAGTGTAAAAAGCAATTCTTGACAATGAAAGTCTCTTCCTTTTAATTTTGCACAGATACGATGATTATGACTATGGTGAAATTAATCAGTTGCTGGACCGCAGCTTTAAAGTTTATATCAAGACTGTGGTTTGCACTCCCGAAAAGACCACCAAACGAATGTATGACAGCTTCTGGAGGCAGTTTGAACACTCTGAGAAGGTAGGGGCTGCGTGTGCTCGGGGAGGCGCGGGCCGCACAGCGCTTGCCGACCACCTGCAGGCAATGTGGCGCAGGTGGCTTCTAAGCTGCAGCTGCAGCATGCTGATGCTCGCGGAATTGCTAGGAGCTGTAGTAACTCTCTGACGGACCTTACTGCTCATCTCGGAGCATTTCCTGGCTGAACGTTGCGGCCCCAGAGCCTTCCTGGCTGAGTCTCAGCGCACTTAGTTACAGTGACTCTATCACCTGAAGATCTGTTTCCCATAGACCTCTTGTGGGAATAATTTAGAGATACCCTGTTATAATAGTGGTGCTGTGGCTGTGAACATTTAAGGGTGGAAATACTTCATATAGCAAGTAATGAATTTGACTGACTGACTGATAGACCTAAGCTTTCAAGCACACAAACCCTTCTTGAAAGCCTGAAACTCTGCATCTCCAGTCTATTTTATTCCTTCTCCTTAAGTGGCCAAGAGATAACAGTTTTATGGCATGTCTTAATTTTTCTTATGCTTCACTTCAGCTAACTACTCATGTTCATAACTAGCTCTGTGTGTCTCTGTCCGTCTCTGTCCCACAGGGGCAAAAGACCTTTTTGCCTCTTCCTTTCCTAACAGCCCCCTCTGCTCAGGTATCAACCACCCTTTTGCCTTTAATGAACTGCTTAAATTAAGGTCAGTCCCAACAGTCCTGTGCAGGCTTCACCTAGTCCACTGGTGCAGAAGGGCCTGTGTGGTGCTCAGAAACGTCTCTGTTCCTTCCAGCTCGACCAGTTGGTCGACTAGAGGACAGCACCTCCTCCCTAAGCTCTGGCTCTGCTTTCATGTAGCCTGCGCCCCGTTGCCGCCGTGCCTGTTGAATCTTCCCTTTGTCAGAGGAGAGCCCTGAGTTTTGGGGTAACTGGAGCGGGCTAAGTGCTCCCTGGCCGCTCGCACAAAAGCGAGCGTGGGAAATCACAGCCACACGCGCTTCCTCTCACTCAAGAACTTTCTCGGGCACTGCCGCGTGTTTTTGAAGCGAAACCCTCTGTGCCTCTCCCGCAGGTCCACGTTAATTTGCTTCTGGTAGAAGCTCGGATGCAAGCCGAACTACTTTATGCTCTGAGAGCTATTACTCGCTACATGACCTGATGCCTCTGGCCGTCCCTCGACCGTGGAATTTCCGCAGCTGCAGGCTGGCAGAGGAAGCTACGAAGCCTCAGGACCAACAGTAGCCTAAATTCAGACACCCATTGTGCCATAACTCCTTTAGTTTCAGCTCTTTCAGTGTTTGGAATATCACTGCTGCCCCGGGGCAGCCAGCGCTTGACAGTTGAAAAGATGATAGAGTTGTGCAGAGGTGCTGCCCCCATCACGGTATTTTGGCTTTAGGCAGCACGGGACACTCTCTGACCTTGTGGCAATATAGCAAATGATAGATATATAAATCTTGTATTAAGGCAAATGCAACAGGAGCTGGAGCATGAAAAGAAGTGAGACTTGATGAAATTTGCTTTCCCTACAAGGATAATTCTAGAAAATCTTGATGCTGCTATTTGTGCTGGTGGAGTGAACGGACACAGGCTGTTCCAGTTAAGCTAAAAGTGACAGTGAGCACTGCTGTTGTCTGAGCCTTTCCTGTGGGTGGTTTCCAAAAAGCCTTGTTATTGAGCTTTATTTTTTAATCAGAACTAAACCTCCTCTCTCCACACTGACACTTGGGAAGATAGCAGTCACTTCTCGGGAGTAGTCTAGCCTTAAAAATGCTGTAGGACTCTTGTTGAGCGGTGTCTGGGCAGCTCCAAGGTGCAATGGTCTTCCTATGGAAAGAAGAGGATTTCAGGCCTTGGAGCTGTTGCGCTCTGACTACATCAAGTGTCAAGTAGCTCCTTCTCCTGTTTTTTGAGGGTGAACCAATACCTGGCCAGGAGCTAAAACAAAGTATGGGAATGTTTTTCTAGACTGCCAACCAGGCCTACTGTATTACATGCCCAATGCTGGTCTTACTGATTTTTGCAGTTGCTTAAATAACTAGGCTAAAAACATCTATTTTTAGTAAATCAAGACATGATTAAAATGCTGACATTCACTATACAGTGGTTTTGGAGAACACATGAATACTTTTGTATGAGTGTGAATTGCTTTTTAAATTTGTCAGTATTACTGGTATTTTTTAAATAAAGGGTAACAACTTTTCCTCTGGGTGTGTCTGTGTTACTGAACTTGACACTTGTTGGTGTACAGGGCCAGATGCTGCCTTATTCATGCATCTGGGATATGCTAAAGACATTTCCAAATAGTCAAAAGACAGTAACTGACCAAACCTTGATGACCTACTGCAATTTTTTCAAGAACGTCTAAAACACTGGGAGAAAAACATTTTAAAAGGCACCTAGCTCCTTGCTGAAACTACAGCAGCATCTCCTCTTGTAGGAGTGTAGCCTCCTCCTCCTCCTCATTGTCCTCCATCCTGCAGGCAGGCAGGTGCTGCTGAGGCACACCTCTCTCCTTGCAGATGGTGCCCTCCAGTTGGAGGGCTCTACTCTAGTTTTATACAATCAATCACCTCTTCTCAAGAACTTGCTTTAGCTACTGATTGCAGAATTAAAATGGTTTTAAAACCCTCCAGAAGCAAACTTCCGGTTACCAAGGAGGCTGCTACTTCCCACGGATTAGTGCCAAAATGCCACCTGATGTCAGGAGGGCTAGTGAGAGGCCTGCAGGGGCACAGGAATATAGGGCAAGAGGTGCCGTGGGGGAAGAGCTTGTTGAAAGAGACTGACTCACTTGCAGGACATGTTCCTAGAGCTGGGTGCAGAGTTGGGCTGCAGGATGCCCGCGTGTCGTGGAAAGTCCTGCCTGCTTCCACGAGGCGGGGTGGGCACTGCCAGCCTCAGCTGCACGGCTGGAGAGAAGCGATTCATCCAATGCACATGCAGAATTAACTTCACTCCTCTGAGCGAGTTGAGACCTAGGTCAGGGAACAAAGTGGTGTCTCTTGCAAGTAAGAACAGATGCTTGTTACTGGAGGATGGCGCTGGCTGCAAACAGAATGTGTACAAAAGAAGTGATAAAAAGATGAAGTTCTTACGGACCTGGTGCCTGTGTCATGAGGTCAGGCGCTTGCTTTGTAGCTCCGTGCAGCAAGAGGGGCTCCCACAAGGACGTGTGGATGCTGGCTAGGCTGTGCTGTCACACAAGGTGCTTTGCCTGCTCCTGACCCGGCCATTCTTACTCCTCCCTGGGAGCCCACGCAAACACTACTTGAAAATTAAAGCCCAGGGTAATGGCAGGACCTTCTCAGAACAGTTTTGTGCTTACAGTCCAAGAAACAAAGATACCTAAAATGATCTAGGGGAGAACGATTAATAAACCGTCACAGAAATATGACTAACAGGAAGCATCTGCTACTTCCTCTTAACTAAAAATACAGGATTTTTAAAGTTCCAAAATACAGAACAAAACCTTCCTGTTTAAAGGAAAAATTGTAAAAGCACACCATGCCTAAAGACATACCAAGAGCATATTCCCACTCTGCTTCTGATCCCGTGCTTTGTCTTTAAAACAGCCATGAAGCTGGCACCTGAGCAGAAGGGTGACTCGTTCCCAGATGCGCGGGCGGCTGGTGCATCTTCCCCCTTCCCAAGCAAGGCCCGACGCAGCCACCCAGCGCCAGGGCCAGGCACCACCTCCACAGTGTGGAGCCTGAGGGTTTGGGAATTGCTAATGACTTAAGACCAGATCATGGGACTCTTGGAACACTTTGAAAGTTACTGACTTGCTGCTTAGAAGCAGTGACCTATGTTAAGTAAGGGAAGTGCCACGAGTCTCAGAGGACTTCCCTGGAGAAGTCCTTTAAGGAGCGCTGATTGATAACCCTGCTGTACAAACATTTGGCATCTCTCCTCAACTGGGGGGGCAGAAAAAATCAGGCTATCGTGTGATAGTAACTCAAGCAAACAGATGCTTCTCTGCGTCTACTGTAAAGCAGCTCCTGCTTGAAGCTGCACACTGAACGTGGAGCGTTTCTGTTATGGGACTGCTTAAAGGACTTCGATGATACCTACTGGGTTTGGAGAGACCTCTGTCCCTTGGCAGGGCAAACTAAACTGTTGTATCAATGAGGAAGCTCCTGGGGGAGCAGCATTTACCTGCTCTGCCTGCGTTTGCCAGCGCACCGAGACTCGGTGGGGGCAGTATTAGAGCCAAGCCACCCCTAAGGGACCAGCAACGCCACGAGGGTGCCTGTCAGCCCCAGGCAGCCATGCGCAGGGCATGAGGGGCAGCACGTGCGAGGTTACAAGCCCAGGGAGGTGCCGCTGGGCCTTGGGGGGCGGCTGCCAAGCACAGCAGCCCCGCGGCGCCGCTACGGGCACGGCCAGTGCTGCGATGGCCCCGAGCAGGGCAGGAGGCCCCTGCGCTGCCCTTCAGCCCCAGCAAGGCTATGGAAACACCTGGTCTCAGCAGCAGCCGCTGCATGGGCCCAGGCCTGACGCCATGTGGAGCACAGCAGATCATCTGCCCACCGAGCAGCAAGGAGCCCTTGTCACCATCAGTGCTCGGCTGGCCCTCCTCTCCACCATGAAGCCGCACCAGGAAATGTTTTAGGCAGGTGGCAGCTGAGTTGAGATTTGTGACAGAGATGGCAGACAGCACAAAAGCACATCAGAAATCCAGTACTTCGGGGCTCACTGCTGCCACCCCCGAGTTCTGCTCAGAGAAATGCAGGGCCGGCGCAGGTCCCAGCAGCCAGGGAGCCACCGCTGGGCGTGCAGGCAGAGTCCTGAGGCCCCTGCTGCCCTCTCTGCTTCACCTCAAGCTGCTGCCTGTGGAGCTGCCACAGGTCAAGCACTGTGGCTGCCCCAGCTCTTCTCCCTGCTGCAGAATATCCATATTTTACCTCTGTTAGAGGACAGTTCTCATAGCACTCTGAGCCTTGTTTGGACCATTTGGCACTGACCAAAATAACTACCCTTTTCCTTAACAGACTTCCAGTGCCTACATTACTGCCACCTCATGGACTTGAGCAAAAACCCAGTGCCAGGCTGCCCTCCGCCACCTCCAGCGTTTGCCCGTTCTGCTTAGACCTCTCGAGAGTGCATGGCCACAAGGCCCTCTCCCCTGCTGTTTCGCCATGCTATGTGGCACGGTGCTCATCAGCCTCATGCCATGATGCTGAGGCCAGCAACAAGTGCTTCTGGCCTCCTAATATCCCTTGGAAGCAAATCCATGCTCTTCTCCAGGAAGCAAAGGTGGCACTGAAGCCATTCACCATCTCCCTAAGCCTCAGTTAAAACGAAAATCCCAAAAGAAACACTTGCAGCTGAGACCCTCTGAAGCGTTCAGCAGAGCTGTTGTCATCAGCTGAGCAGCCTCCTGCAGCCGCCGCTGGGTGTGCGGGAGCTGCAAGGTTGCTCGGAGCTGCTGCCGCAGAGCAGCAAAGCCCTCGGGCCCCGCCGTGGTGACTGCCGCGCTGCAGAGCTGTCCTCCCGCATGGTGCGAGGCAGAGCCAGAGCCCCGCAGCCAGCGCACGGCGGCTTCGTCCCGGTCACCCGGGGCAGAAGGGGAGCCAAGGGCGCCAGGCCTGTAACGCTCAGCAGGCAGCGGGGCTGGTGCTGCCAGAGGCGACCTTCGAGCTCCGTCAGGGAGTGCCGCACTCTGCCTGCGCAGGCACTGGGCCTGCACCTCGACACGGCAGCCCGGGTGCCCCAACCGCACGGAGTCCGCAACAAAACGGGTGCAAGCTGAAACCCAGACAGCTCCATCTCCATGTGAGGAAGAACTTCTTTCCTGTGAGGGTGACGGGGCCCTGGAACAGGCTGCCCAGAGAGGCTGTGGAGTCTCCTTCTCTGGGGATCTTCCAAACCGGCCTGACTGCCACCCTGTGCCCCATGCTCTAGGGGTCCCTGCTGGAGCACAGGGGTTGGACTAGGTGATCTCTAGAGATCTCTTCCAGCCTCAGCCATCCTGTGGCTCTGTGAAAGGAAAAAGGTGCCTGCTGACCACAGAAAGTATCTGCAAAAGAACCAAGACTGCAGCAAAACACCCTAGGACATCCCACTCACACTTTGGTTATTCAGTTGCATAATTTTATATAAAAATATAAATAGGTAAGACAAAGTCTGTAGGTCCATGTGGCTTCTATCACATAACATTCTGTTACAGTACATGGCCCGCTGGTACCACAGAGACCCAGGTATCCAAAGGAAACTTATATTTTAAAATCAGAAACTTTGTTTCATTTTGCTAGCAAAGAAACTATGTAGTTATTAGACAAATCAGATTCAAAAGCTGCTTGATAAGCTCAAACATATTGTAAAAAGTAATTACACACACACAAATTTCATACAAGTTTCCTCCCAAATACTAGCCAATATATGTGTCAAGTTCTTTTCTTTAAAAAATTGGCTTTTCCTGAGCTCTCCAGCATGCCTACCAATGATAACGTACAGGTACCTTAAAAATATATAATTGTACAATCTACATCATAAAAATATTTGTAACTGTTTCCAATATGTTATTATATATTATTTGTGTCTATCACTATGTCACTGCCAATAAATATTCCATCTATTTTAAATACTCCTTAGCCAACCTCTGATTCAAATGGAGTAACAGTCATAGTTGGGAGGAGCGATGGCTTTGAATTCTATCAAGAAGCTTTTCTGCCACGGGTTTGAATTCCGTTTCCCAGTACATTTTGTGGTAGTCTCTTACGTCTCTGTCGAGGCTGTAATCCAGTGATAGCTCCTCATCTGTAACCATGGAAAATATCATTAGTAGTTTTGAATAAAATAAACACAACTATTTACTTTATGATCACAACACATGCAATTTATCAGTTGTGTATGTTTTTGGCTTAAAAGCAACTCTGCTTAAACCAAATTAAGCATCTCTCTCTGGGGGACTTAGCTTTAATTGAAACTAAATGATGCAAGAGTCAAAAACAAAAAAAAAAAGCTTTAAAATAGGTGTTGCGGGTTCCATTGTGTCCACCCTTCAAAGGTAATAGCAGAGCTGTGTGTCCAGGTCACATTTGTTATAACTGTCAGCCTGTCAACTATGGGAGTTTGAACATTATCCACAGAGATTTTGCTAAGGTAAGTCAGTAATCCAGTGCATCTAGCTAGAGCTATGCTTTTTTTTTTCCTGTCATAGATCTGTTTCTTAACAGGGCTTGTACAGTCTGTTTCCACACACCTCAAGCACAGAGACCACATTAGCTAGTATAACACTGGTGCCCTCCCTTCTTCACACACTTCATAACTAAAGATATTAGGACAAGGAAAGGAAGCCGTCTTGCTTTATATGCTCTTCCTCCTCCATTTTTCCTGTTGTTGGACATGGCAAGGAAGCAAATCCTTCCAGCAGGAAGAAACCAGCCTGCAACCAGTCCAAATGGAAAAGCAGGCTCCCAAACTGGGAATCCGCATTACAAATATAACTGACAAAGGTGAACAAATGTTTTAAAGACAGGAGCTTAGCACAGTTCAAAAGAAAGGATATTTGAGAATCCTCAGGCCCCAGACTGACCTAAAATTAAAGTCCACCTACACTCAGTGTGACTAAGAGAGCACTAGATTTGTTAAATCTGTAACTCTATACCAAACTTCCTGCACATCCACAATGAGTATGGGACAAAATTGAAGCCAAAGAGAGACTTAGTTACCTACTTTGTTCATTTGACTTGTTGTCACATTTTATTACAAAACTTTATTTACAAGAGCAACTATTTGCATTTAAAAGAACAAAAGAGTCCTTAGGTAGAGGATACGGCCCGAGTTGTGCTGGCTATAAAGGAAGAGATTACCTTAAGGTAAGGACACCACATCTCTGCAGGAAGAAACCTTGTAGCCAGAGACACATTCTAGCCTATGACATGAGATCCATATTCATTAAAATCACGTAATAATTTAGGTTGAAATGACCTCTGGAAGACAGCTGGGCCAACCCATGCCCAAAGCAAAGTCCACTTAGATCAAGTTGCTCTGGTCCAGGTCCAATTGCGTTTTGAGCATCTCCAAGAATCCATAGCCTTTCTGGATAATCTGATCTAGTCCTTAACCATCCACATGGTAAATATTTTTTTCCCTGATAAATAATTGGAATTGTTTCAGATGGCAACTCGTGCCCACTGGCTTCTGCCCTATCAATGTCACTGTAGCCCAATACATGCAAATTTAATCTCAGCAGCAAAAAAATGAGCAATAAACCCTGAAGACGAAGATAAAGGATTATCATTTTTGTTTTCAGGCAGAACTGCTTTGCCTACTCCTGGAATGGTTTTCATATCCAAATTCATTATTTTCTAGCACACAAGAACCATTTATCCTTTTTATTATACTGCTGTGACTCACCAGTGTTGACAAGGGTGCCCATAAGCCAAAAATATGACCTCTCTAGGGCGGGTAATACCCACCATCAAGAACTAGGAGCAGGACCAGTTAAAAGCTGAAACGTTGAACTGAAAGAGTCCATCTCCCAAAGCAACCCTGAGGATAAGCATCCCACATGGAAGCTGTGCTTCTTCAGACAGTTACTTGGGACTCTCCTTTAAACTAGCAAAATTGCCTGCTGGTCAAACAGCATATGAACAAATCAAGCACACTGGGTCTGCAGGCTATGGGGAAACCTGAAATCCAGAGCTCAGGCTGCAGTGTGCAAGGACTACCCAGCTAAGAGTGAAGGGGTAAGTAAAGTCTGGAAATAGAGAAGGAAGGGGACAAAAGTGTGCCCTGTGCATTAAAACAGCACTTAATGTCTATGCTCAAAGATGTTTCCAAGACAGAGGCTGATCTTTGCTGCCGCTCCTTGATAGGTCAAAGCAAAGCTGCTGTGTAGGACAAGGAAACATCAGCCTCAAGGAGCTCGGAGCCAATAAAGGGTCAGGAGACTCAGGAACAGCTGAAATCCCTCTCCCTGAGAGAAAACCAGTGACAGTGTGGTGGGAAAGCAGTCTGCTGCTGCATCATGGGCTGCTGCAATCAGGTAGGGGAAGACAAAAAGACCAACACATCTTGTCCAGGCTTCCTTGCTCCTAGGAACACCCTTGTTTGGCTGTTCCTCCCTCCATCGTATTGCTCATTATATCTTCTGTCATCTTGTTCCAGGTAGGAAAAAGAAAAAAGAGGCAAGAAAGGAACCCTAAGGAGAGCAGGTGACCTGGGTCTGCAGTCCCATGCTCCATTTTTTCAGCTCCTCCCCACTTTGTTGGCTCCTAGCACACAGAGGAAGCAGATGCGATGTGTAAGATGTGCCTTCTCTACAATTACTCTTCTGACTACAGTTCAAAGAAAGACTAGTTTTCTGATACAATTCTGCTGTATTTTTAATTAAGTACCATTACCAGGCAGCGACTGGAATATTCCAAATCACAAGTCACACAAGTTAATGACATTTCAACTACTGCCCAGCCTGGACTCTGCAGTCAAATTAATTGATGGAAGTGTTAAATGCAAAGGAAAAAGTAAGAAACATTAAGAATTATCTATCTCTACAAAAAACTCACCCAAGAGTGATGTGAGCAGCACTAGAAGTGTGTCGGTATCTTCTCCAAAGCACGAGGCTGTACTTGTGATGTTCTCACTGTAGTTCCACAGGGTTTTGCATATCAGACATGCCAGCTGCCAGTCTGCTGGCCCAAAATCTTGTAAACAGTCAACTAACCTGTCAATATTGAACAAAACCACTATTTTGCTCAATGCTCTCATCTCCAGTAACTTCTGAACCCAACTGGCCCATTTCAATCATCATCATTCCACTTAACCATCTCAAAATACTAAGAAGTAAAAAAGAAGCTTAGTATCTCAAAGATAATGACTTTCAACAAATTTCACTATAGTCTATGACTGGCCCTAATCACTACCACTAGAAGAGAAACTGCAGTGAGCTAGGCCACACATTCAGGAATCAGATGAAGAGTTAAGGAAAAGCTTCAGTCAGAACTTTCAGCTTAGTACATATCAGAGAATGTAACCAGAAGAAATAAATACAAAAGAGTTTTTACTGCTATTTCCATAGCTTAGAATTATATGTTACATTCAGTGAAGTCTGACCCATTTTGCAGATCTCATTCCTTCTTCTGTTGTAATTCTTCAATCTTCATTCCCAGGGGATTCCTCTCAGAAGGGCCAGTTTTATAAAGGACCATAAAGTTCTCAACCCTTCTCCCAGTGTATGATTGCCTCGCAGACATCAAATTCAGCCTACAGCATAAGGAAGTCTCTGGAATTAAGCTGCCTACATCAGCTTACATAAAGTGCTCCCATTACCAACTGGCAGTATTTCTACGAGTCCTAGGGCAGCAGAAGAAAACATAATCTACTGCTCTCCCTAATGATCTCTCCAACAGGAATCTGCTCACTGCTCTTCTCCCCCCTCAGCCCACGGCCCCCACTTCCTCTCTCCCTGCAACTTCCCTTGGAAATTGATAAAGTGATGATTAACAAAGAGAACAGAGGTGATACCTATTACATTCAGGTATTCAAAAATATCAGTAACTGAAAGACAATCAAAAAGAGGCCAAATGCCTCTTCTCTCCAAAGGCAGTCAGTGTTGAGGCCTGGGAGGCATCTGATCAAAAGCAAAAAGAGCTTGCTCTACTTTATAGAAGTTTAATTCACTGATGAGACTAACGATGATGACTCTAATTTCACACATTATCAGGGCAGCTACATATTTGTTCAATAACCTCATTTCTAAATATCCACAGAGCTGATTTTGTGCAGTCAGGATGACCTCCTTAACAATCACTTTCATATTCTCTAGATTTATTCCATATTGTTGCTGTATTTCCTTCCTCCTTCAAAAATCCTCATAACACATATAGAAAATCCTGATACAGAAATTACTAACATTTATTTTTAATTAGCCTGTAATCTATTTTTATTCTTTTTTTGCAGCTTTCAAACTGTGCAATATAACCAGAACCTAGGAAGGAAAGATGCGCAGACTATACCCTGTTCACATTGCATAAAAGAAATAATTGTATGGTGTACGAACCTGAATGCATTTCCAAGTTAGATACACTGTTTCATAAATTGTTTCTTCAAAATGATGTTTTACAAGCATCAGAACAAGATCTTTCATGTTGCTCCAATTAAAGTGCATCCGCTATTATCTGAACATCAAAGCCGCAAGTGTTGCATCCTCAGTGGTTTTTCAAGATCTAATACCACTTACACCATTAGCAAGCTTTACACCTGAACTCACAGAGAGAGCAGATCCAGAAGCTACTCTGTGCTGAACATGGCCATATCACACAGCTTCAACTTATAGTTATAAAAATTGCAAGAGATCATACAGGGTAAATCAGTTCCTGAAGTAATCTTCATGCTTGCAACACACACACAGTAACGGTGTCTTACTAATGGCAGATTTAGCTCACAAGGATTTGGTCGAGCTGAGCACAGCAAGAGCAGCTCCTGCAAAGTCATGCTCTAGTCATTGCATTGTATAGTGCTCTCCTCCTCTAAGGTAGATATCATGAGGATCTTTGGAACCTTATTTCTTTGTTGGTGGGAATGAAGGAGCTCAACCACTCCAAAATGCTTTCCCCAGAAAATGCTGGAAGAATATTTAAGGCTCTTGAAGATTTAGATCATGAGTATTTATTCAGAATACATATCCCTTTTACAAGCTTGGCTCCAATGAAACCGAATCCGTGCAAAATCCCTAGCCCACACTTCCAGAACTTGCCTTTTTTGTAAACACTTACTTCCCAATTCCTCCTTCTTCCTTCAGCAGAGCTCTTCTGTTCGTATCTACAGCAAGATTGAGCAGAACTCCACAAGCAGAATAGCAGATGTGTTGATCCTTGGCATCCAGTAGAGCGATCACGAACTTGTAAACTGGGTTGTAAAAAAGGAAACAAATTTGTATCATAAATCTGTTTTTTCGATAAGTGGCATTACAACACACTAACTAAACACATATACACAGAAAGCAGTCAAATGTACTTCACTGAAGCAGGACATACTACCCAAATACGTAGCGCAGTAGCCTACTGCTACGAAGCTGCCAGAAGAGGCACAGGAAACAGTGCTAAACATTACACCATGCTCAACACACGTTTCTTCAACTCAACTGCAAAATTCTAGAAGCAAAATCAGTCAGACACTGGACTCATCACATGTTGTGGCATTTACTGGACTCTGCAGTCAGTAGGGAGTGAAAGACAGTCCCAGCGGGACTCAGTCTTGCCTAGTGGAGAGGCTCTTATCGAACTCGGGGCCCTACACCCTGATCTCTCCATGTCGGAAGACTCTCCCCTCCAACAGAGACCGCTTTTTAGCAACCAGCTACCAAGTATGAGCTCTTGCTGACAGCTGAGACTCTCTCTTCCCAAAGCAGCGGTATGTTCACCCTTAAAACAATGGGCTCTGTATTCTGGCATATCCTCTCACTTGGAGCAGTCAGATAAAACCGAAAAATGTATTACAGTGAATTGTTTAATCAAACTTTTGTAACACATCATCTCTGGAGAGCAAGGAGCTGTCATGTTACCCAAAGCTCTTCACACACCACAAGGAAAAGCACTTGAAAAGGCTTGTGTACTACTCAGCAGCAAACAGGAGGTCCCCCTTTGCTGAGGTAGCCAGCATCTTAAGTCCATGTCCATCTTAAGAACATGTTACAAAGTGCTATAAGCTATCAAATGTTGTAGTCAAAATGTTTAATTATAAAACTAAATGAGAATTAAGGTGGATTTTCATTTTATATCAAATCATCACTAACCCATAGGACTAGAGGAACAGACAGAGTGAACAAAAACTTCAACATCATTATTTTCAGGAAAAGACTTTTTTTTGGTATTATATACCTTCATAAAGGAACATGCTAAAGACATTTATCCTACTCCAATAATTTTCATTCTAATGAAATTTAAATAAAAATGTGTTTATAATGACTGCTATTTGAGCCTAAGATTTGCATCATTTACAAAACATGAGAAAATACTACTTTTACCCTTCAAATGAGACAGCTTATTAGCAACTTTTCATTTTTAGAATCATGGACATTTTAAAAGCATTCCTCCAAGTGCAAAAGCAACTCACTCTTTTTCTGTATGATGAAGTCACATATCTCATGATACTGGGAAAGATTGCCAAAGACTCTTACAGCCTCCACAACTCCATCCATACTGTTGCTCATTAATAGCTTTAAAAGCACTATTGGATCATAGAGAAATGAAACAGAAACAGTTACTGCTATATCCCAAACACCTGCTTGATTTTTTTTTTTTTAATTAATAAACACCAGAATGCAAGCAGCATCTGATATATATATAATAAATGTGAACATCTCTCTCTCTGGTTGCAATGAAGGGGGTTAGCAGATGGTAGAACAACAGCTAAATTGTGTGAAGCTTTGAAGATGAGACAAAGAGCTCCAATGAGAAGGCTACATGAGAAGGAACAGAGGAGGACTTGTGAAGACAGCCTAGGCACAGTTGGAATCATGGACAACACTTGGGCTGTACAATTTTGAGTGGGCTCATGTGAAAATCCAGGAAAGAGAAGAATAAAGACATAATGCATCACAGAAACGACCAGACCCTGAACAGAAGGCTTTATGGTAGTACATCAGCAGATAGTTTGAGTTTAAGGAGACATTAGCTGTATTTTCCTCCCAGTTCTACTGTAATAAGCAAATACATTTTTTTCTGAACAGCTACTTAATAGTGCCCCAGTCTGAAAGATTTACTTCTTTGCTGCTTTGTTCAGTAGTTTCACAAACACATAGTGTGCAACAGAGACTTCAGTTTCCCCTCAAAAGGCAACTGTCATACAGGTTTTGGGTACATGGCACAGAACCCGCATTTATCAGTCTTCTGTGATGAAGAAGGGAACCACTGAAAGCAAGCATGTAAATGACTCAAAGAGTTAATCCATAACTCTTCCACCACAAAAGAGAGAGTACAGACTGGCTTCATTCTCATCATTTCCTTCTTTGAAAGCTACAATACTGAACATGCCTTGAATTTATCTTAGGAAGATATCTGGGATTTTTTTTTTTTTTTGTCTTCGAGAACCACTCACTTGAAAGTATTCTCAAAATGTCTCCTGGAAGAAGAAACCTGCTGGTTTTCTGTCAAAAGGCTTTCTCTACCCTTGCAGTTTGGACGGAGGGAAGGTGATGGTACTGGCACCACATGCTAACAATAAGAACAGCAGGAGAGCAGAAGGGAGGGACAAGACTAAGGCATTTATCTATGATAAAGTTCTTCATTCTTCTGCAGCTGGCAGTTAGAGTACATCATTCCTGGGGAATAAAACGACTCACAAGACAAAAGCAGAACTGTTAGCTAGAGATGAAGGGACATCTAGCAGTCAGGGCACTAGGGCACTTCAGCCTCTGTCTCTCCTCATGTCTCACCTAGTTAAAGAGTCAGGTATTCAAGGCAGAGACTTTTTCATCTTCTAAACATTAACACATGGGATGCTGAACTCAGAGGCAGCTCCCACACCTCACTAAAATATGACTACTGCATATACTGAGAGGGGAGGAACTTGTACCATTCCTACATGAGCAACGGATTCAGCAGCCAGAAACAAATGAAGTCAGAGTTTGCAGGTCTAGAGGGTAGTAAAAAGAGGACAAAAAAAAAAAAAAAGAAGTAGCTTCAATCAGATGTGAAAAGCAATGTGCCCACTTTGATTCATGCACATGGATTTTGAATAAAAGCTGCTACACGTAAAACAGCATGGTAAATCACCTGAGGAGAAAAAGAAGGGTTTTGTTCAACAATCCAAGTACTTCCACATAAGTCACAGAGCTGTAGTCTCCAAGAATTAGAATTTGCTAGAAGAATTTGTAAAACTCATAATCCTGCACTACAATACCACAAAATACTATCAGCATTTTTATTAGCTGTCAGTCAAGCACGTAACTTCCACTTTCAAAAAGCTACACAAAGACACTGAATTCAAAGTCCTTACTTTCCGCGATATGTAGCTTCTTGTCTTCAATTGCAGAATTCCTCACTTTGTAGTAGGATAAATTGTTGATCGCTGCTGCAGCATTGATAACCAGCTCCTCACAGTCATCAGTTGGCTTGTATTCTGATATTAGAAAAAAAGTATATACATTTTATATACACACACACGACACAAGTTGAACCTAGAAGGGCTAAGAAACAAACAGAATCACAGGTTGCATGGCTGCAGAACCAGGAGAGCCAGACTCTTCCCAATCCACTTGACCCATAAAGGGTTATAGCTACCACCCGACAGATGCTGCTCCAGTCAGCCAGACCAGTAGTCTTACAAAAATTCAACCTCAGTCAAATCTTCTCTCATGGACTTTCAAACTTTGACTTCAAGATAAAGCCACTAAAAAAGAGCTGCAAGAAATTCATGTGCAGGAAGACACCTGAGCTAGGTTTCAGATCACAGACACAGAAATGTTGGGCACTACGACACATTAGAAAAAACAAACACAACTTCAACATTGTTTGAAACATTCTCTCTCTCATGAGTTCCTGACAGAAAGAATTCTAACCAATGCAAAACTTCCTGGTACACTGACAAAGTCTAAAAAATTGTTATACTGATTCATCTCATTCAAGTGAAGGAATTAAAAGAGAGGTTTTGTTCATAAGGAGAGAGAACATTTCGTAGGAAACTAACTGAAACGATGCTCAGGAGGCAGGGAGGGAACCAGAGACAAGCTTTAAGACTTACATCCTTATAAAAGATAAAGGTCCTCTTATAAAAGGTAACACTTATAAAAGATAAAGGAAGCTCTCACAAGGTAAAAAAAAAAAAAGAATCTATGGACTTGAGTGTCTGTGTATGAAATCCCACACGCCTGGTGGGCAACACAGCTAAACTAGCATAAAAGTGGGCATTTTTTACATACTATTTAACGTTCTCGTCACACACAAAATATAGAGGGTCCTCTGAAAGATCTCAGCACTGCTGAACTCTGTTACTGGGAGAACAGACTCCCCAGCTCTATCCTATAATTAAATTTATAAGGGGAACAGTGAGCAATAACAAACTGCAGTCCTAAACCCCAGGTTGGAGGAAAAGGGAAACTACCTCCCACTCAAAAAGATATCAAGGTTGGAAACCTCAAAAAAAGAAAGAAAGAAACAAACAAACAAAAAAACCCACCACACAGGCAGAGGAAGTTTTAGGAGGAAGCTAACAGTTATGGTGAAAGGGGCAGGGGAAGGGAGGATAATTCCAAAATAATTCAAAACTGTCACAAAAACTGCAAATCTGAAAATAAAAGTAATAAAAAATTATATAGCATTTGATAAGGCTATCTCATAGCATGAACTCAGAGTGAGACATATTTAAAATAAAATTCTACTTTGTTTTTCCTTAATGATCAAATTTTTAAATTGTACCATGGAATGAAACATCCTCTTTCCCCTAGACACTAACAAGCTGGTACCAAAGCAGCAATGCTTCCCTGTTTCTACGCAGCACAGTTTATGAGGACCAGCAGCAGCACTGTTATTTTAACAACAGAACCAAGTTAGTTATGGTTCATTCTAAGAAAAGAGGTTAAGGAATGAAATCTTGAATTTTCCTTACAGGCTTCAAAAAATAAACACAAACCATACAGGCTTTATTACCTAGTACTGTAACAAGTAATTCTACAACAGGATGAGCAGCTGCCAGGGCTGCTCCTGCACTGGGATGGATGGAGAGGTTAGCCAGCACTCTGATCAGCTTCATAAGAACATCTTCAGCTTCTGAAGGATGCTTTGGGTTGTTCTTTTCTTCTCCTTTTTCACAGTTCCTTTTTTCTGCATTCAAATCAAGTTTATGGTAGGTTTGGAATAAAGATATCAGCGTGTTAACACTTCCTTTTGCTTTAAAAAATTGCTGGCGGGCCTGGTTACTCTCTGCCATTAAATTTCCAAGAATGAAGACAATGCGGACAACCAAATCCTGCAATAATATGAATAAACCACATCACAAAGAAAACATTAGAGGCTATTAGCTGCTTAAGAAGAAGATAATACTTCATTTGCTTCACAATTCACTTAGCAGCAAGTCTAGATAACTGAAAGAATGCTAATAAAAAAATAGCAATAATTTTTAATGTTATTTTTTGTAACACTAGAGAAGAAACTGAAGATATTTGACAGACAACAGAGCACAATACCAGAGTTTGGTACTAATGGTACTAAACTAATGAGATATTTGACATAGGTAATCTATTTTTATCCACAGTAACCTTAACAGAGCACTTTAATAAGAGCTAGAATAATCACATGAACCAGATCTTACTAATCTTTCAAGAAAGTAAATGTCAACTGTGATGTCTATAGAGCATCTTCGCCTTTTCTCTAAGCTGTGTTAGCATTTAAAAAGTTTTGAGCAATTTTAGGCGTTGAGACTCATTAACCCTGTTACCCATTGCAGAAGATAAACTGCTACTCCTTGGTTTGTTACTGTTAAATCCATGCTAGCTCTTACTCATCTCCTTGTTGAGTCCAATTGCTAATATATAGCTGAAGAACATGCTAAAATTTTACCAGAAATTTAATCTACACTGACGGCTGTTTTACTTGCCCATTCCTCCTCTTTATCCTCTTCCTAGAGAGGTGACTTACAATCATGCCATCCTACACAACTTTTCTGAAGTTTCACACATTAGCCTCTCAAGACCTTTAAGAATCAAAGGGTACATTTCATCAAGCCTAGCTATTTTGGAAACACTTACAGACACACACTCTGTAAACACTCTAGCCCATTCTTTAGTGATAAAAGAACTCGGGCTGGAATATACGTCAGTCATTGGATCATACTCAACCCTTTCAGAAAACAGAAGAAAAAAAGGCCTTACACTCTTCAATATTCACAGTATTATCTGTCAATAATTTTCATCTTCTTTTGAAGATTGTAGCAGTTATTTACTTATTGTCTTCTTACTATTAATATACCATAGACCCTTTTCCCACTCTTTTTTTTATGTCCCTTTCTAGTTGCATCTCATTGTCATGCTTTTTTCTGCTTTTGTATATGTTACTGCTACTCTTATTTTCATAGGAAATGAGACCTGCTTTCTAATTTTATACATTAGCTTGAGATTTCATGATTTAAGCAAGCTGATCTCTTGAAGCATTCTCTGCCCTTCAGCAAAACATTGCACTATCTCTCATTACTCCATTTTGGACATACTGAGATAGAACAGGGTTTGGGATTTTTGGGTTTTTTGGTTTTTTTTTTTTGGCAACAGAAGCCATTCTTAATTGAACTGGCCTTCAACAGCATCCTATCTTCTTGTTACTCATCTGTATGAAAGGAAAAAAAATCTGAAAGTTTGAATGCGTCCTAGTATGAGAACACTAAAATATTTCTCTCTTCACAGCTGTTCTAATCCTACATGGTACTAGTAACATAAATTAACCAGGCACAATCCCACTTGTTAAAATGCATATATTAATACTGAAAGTAATCAATGAATTTATCTGTACTTCCACAGACAACTTCACCAGTAAGTCTCAGGTCTCAAGCCTCTGTGACAAGACACTGGCACTAACACCACTTAAGGCCAAGAAGGTGGATGCTATCCTGAATTTGTGAAGCAGGCAGTCTCCTAAGTGAGGAACAAGTTCTCTCAGCTGTGTGTTTAATATAATCACTCCACAGGAGCCTTTAAAAAACAAATGAATAAAAAATAAGCATCATTATTTTGTTAGCTTCTAAATGTCATCAAGACAAAAATTTTTTATGACCGTTCCTACTGACTAACCACTGATCACCTTCACCTTTGCTGGCACAAGCTCCAGTTCACACAGGCTGTAAGAATTTGAAACAAACAACTGATGAATCAGAAGAGAGAAGTGAAAAAAAAGCAGGCAGTCTCGTTCGACTCGTTTATATTGACTTTCTAATTTTGGTCAAAACAATATCAGCCCAGCAACAGCTCTACCCAATCAGCAGACAGACAAACAGCTACTGTACAGCAATCAACTGATATTTTGAGCCGTATGAGCTCAACTGTTCTTTCCACCTACAGGCTATCAAAATAAACTTATAAAATACAGCTTCTTTTAAGCTAGGCACATCCGGTTTTAATAGCACATTACCAAAATCTCATTACCTCCCAGCAACAGCTTAACTAGTGGAGTCAAAGGGAAAAAAAAGTCGGTACAACTTCTTCTGAGCAGTACAGGGCTCTAAGATTTGTATCTTCATTTTCTTTTTTCTTTTTTTTTTAATGCTCATTAGGTAAGCACTGCAAGGGTGACAAACATCAGCTTAGAACTGCAGTGTAAAGAAATGTATATAAAGATGAATGGCATCTTGACACTGCTGGTGAGACTAAACCTGTTCAAGGCCCTTCTACACATAAAGCAAATACAAGTATGATAGGTTAGATCATGATACATCTCCAAATACTTGATATATTTACTGAAAAATGTCATACACGGAATCTCAGACACTCCTGCATCTATACAGAAAAAAAAATGCATATTGGTTATTTATTGCATTAACTTATACAGCATGTAGGTTGTAATATGTATGGCACTAAAGACAGGAATTGCACTCGGTCCTTTCATCTTCCTATGTAGGCATTCATGTGGGACATGCTGTCCACGGAGTGCAGCCACACGTGACTGGAAAGCGCAACGCGAGACCCCTTAACTTCCAAGAAATATGTCACGAAAAGCTCCGTAAGGAGCCGATTTTTGTCTTTTCTTCCAAGTTGTCCAGAAACTACAATATTTTGTTTTTAAACAAAATAACACTACATACTCTGTCAACTCTTAAGACTTAATTTTCTGAGAATCAGTCACACATATATCATTGCTGGTTTGGAAGCATTTTTCCTTTAGCTGGTTCTAAAAACCTGTTCCTTGCACAGTGCAAAGTGCAATGTGCTCAAAGCAAAGGTATTCAGTGCACTTGCTGAGTCACGGAACAGCAATTTATCTTGGCAATTAAAATGTATTTGCCCTTTTCCATAAATCACAATGAACACAGCTACAAACAGTACAGGTTTATTTACCAGAAATAAAGCCAAATAAGTAGGTAATTCCTAACTCCAGCAAGATAAACATGGGAGTGAGGAAAGACCACTCTAAAGTTTGCATGTTGGCCAAATATCTGGGTTTAGACTGTCTGCTACCTATAACTGCCTTTGGTGAGAAGAGAGAATCTGAAAATAAAAGTTCAGATTGAATCTCTAGTTGTAAATGAAATGTGCTTTCCACGCTATACACGTTTAACAGGGGCAGTCATAACTCCACCAGGTGCCCAGTAAGATGAATTACTTTTAGGCCTCATTTGGATCAATTTTACACTTAATTTTCAAATTCATCTTTCTGCTTTAGTACCTTTCAAAAGGAAAAATGAGACTATTTTTTGCAGGGTCCAATAGTCCACTTCAAATTAACAGCAGTTGCACCATCTTCTTCCACACACAGTAAAGAAAGTTTGCAACTTCAAGTGTGAACATTCCAGATCAAACCCAGAAACAACAACTGACTCCAAATGAAACTTGATTTAAGGCTGCAAAAAACCACCAAAGTGGTAGGGAAAGAGAGGAAGGGGACTAGCCTGGAAGTATCAAAACAAACCCTCAAATGAAGAATCATAGAATCATAGAACGATTAAGGTTGGAAGGGATCTCTAGAGGCCATCTAGTCCAACCCCCCGCTCCAGCAGGGACACCTAAAGCATGTGGCACAGGGTAGTATCCAGGTGGGTTTGGAAGATCTCCCGAGAAGGAGACTCCACAACCTCCTGGGCAGCCTGGTCCAGGGCTCAGTCTCCGTCATAGTAAAGATTATGACCATGTCCAAAGAGATGAAAAAACTCTCGAGCTTTCTGAGGACCAAGAAAATTTTGGATGTTTTCGAAGCATTTTTTTCAGTAAAGAGGGAACCACTACATATATAAATGCATTTGAAGGTAAGGAGAAGACATTAGAGTAACTTTGCTCTACTTCTGCACAACACAGGCCACAAGGCCACTGCTAGTAATTTTTCCGTTAAGAAAACTGTTTATGTATATGTTTTCAGAAAACGGGACACTTTTCCTTAATTATGTGTTAGCAACTACGTACTCCTGTCCTCAGCTTAGTGAGCATCAGGGGCTCTGGGAAAGGCAGTAAAGAAAGTTAACTATGTTGTTGAAAGACCAGCACTTGGTGAAGAGCAGGGCATAGGCTCTCCCGAGACCCGTTTCAATAACTCACGAACTGAAAAAAATTGAATGCTATGTCCTCCATGGAATTGCCCCAATGACTGTTCCCTTATTTCTAGTTTGAATTTTCACAGCTTCAGCCACTACTGGTTTTTTTCTCTTCTTCTTCCTTAGAACAAAGGACAGTCAGAAATCCAAAGTCATAAAACTCTTTCTTACATTGATTCTAAATAGGTGACTTGTTCACAATGTAATCTATGTCTTCGATAAATCAAATTGCTTAAATTTGTGTTTTGGGGAATTTGGATCATTTTTGCAGCTTTTTTCAGAACCATTCAGAGTATCCTTTGTAGCATGCTAATACCAGAACAAGGAAAAATATTTTTACTAACAGTGTTAGTAGCAAAGAACAGTATTACCTTCTTGTTTTTCTTGTATGATACTTTGGTGTCTTCTAGTACACCAGAAGAGCAGGTTTTACATGATAACTGTCAACAATGGCTGCATGATCAAAATCTTTGAGTTCTACATTCCCTGACCATTTTATGTTCAGAGCATATATTTTATATTTTTCTTACTTCAAACAACAACAACAAAAGGGGAAAAAACCCATAGAGTATTAGGAAGATGACATATATTGTCAGATATACTGTCAGTGTAGGAAAAAAAATGACCTTCTGTGGTTAGTTAGATTAATCAGCAGGGAAATCCTTTCCAGATGTCAGTATATTTACCCTAAGATGGATATCTTCTTCTTGAAAAAGTCTTAATTTAGGATAGAATGATTGATCACTTATGAATATGCATGTGCACACACAAAACCCAGGAGATAAATCTCGTACTTTGGTTCTTTAATAGCTAGTTACCACAGCTCTTTCATAGTTTAACTGTCTGTGGCACTTCAGCATTAGGGACACATTGCTGGACTAGCGAGAGGAGGAACAGAAGCCACATATTTTATAGATTATGTGCTTCTTTTTTTCTTATTTCTATCAAGTTTGTAAAGTACAAAGGTCTACAAACCTTAATAAGCATTTCTTTCAGCAGAAATGGCAGGACAAGCACCTACTCTCCTTTCCATTCACTGTATGGCTCCCAGCCCATGTTGTACCTTCAGTCTTCATGAAGGAGACTGTATTAATTTGTATTTGTATGGCTGTTCAACAAGCAAGGTTGGGCAGTGATGCAGGTCATCACAATCCAGCAAAAGGCAGGGAGGGTTTTTTTGGTTTTAAAAGTTATTGGAATCCAGGTCAGTTCCCTGACCTGATGCAGCCACAGACCACACAAATGTGGCCATGCAGCCACATAAATAGCTGTCCTCGGCCCAAATGAGGAGATGGTACAGCGGGAGGGTGGTGAATGGTGAGTCACAGAAGCACAAAGAACACTTTGGGCATCACTGTTGAGTTCTTTAGAGGCGAGCTATGAATACAGACATGCAAACACCAGCAAAAGAAAAAAAAGTATATACATTTTTCTAAATTAAAAAAAGACACCTTCATTATCTCCTAAGACTATGATGCCACTTAGCACAGTACCAATAACACACTGAGAACATTCAAGAGGCAAACGTCTAAATCTGATCTAAACACAGCTGCAGCATTGGAATCTACTGTTAAGAGCCTGTGGCTGGTTTGGGTTATTAAATGGCTTACGTTATACCACTGCCTGACTGAAATGGACAGATAGCAAGTTCCTGGCAGCTCATCACACAATTCTCCATAAGCCAGCCAGGAAAACAGCCAGGAATGCCAGTCCCTGCATGCAGATAAGCCTTTGTCTAATAAAGAAAGCCAGAGACAAAGTGGGAGACGTTCTGCGTATTTACAGGCCCCACCTGGTCCTTCCCCACCGCAACAATCCCAAGAGCAAAAAGGATATTCAAGAGCCTTGAAAGAGGAGACTTTCTCAGGGGGAGAAAAGAAGAATTCTCACCAGAAACAACCTGCTGGCTCACACAATGCTATAAACCAAGTTGGGACCTGGTACTTGAAAGCTGCATCTGGAATGAAAGCGAGGGAGATTCAGAGACAGCAATCCAGCAAATGAGAGCATCTGCTTAGAGAGGATGATGAAGTAATTTCAGTCTGTTCTTCATTTAATAAATTGCTTTTTTTTTTACAAGCATTGTTAAATTAAATACGTAAAGCAATATGCAAAAAATTATAATTGCAAATTAATGCAGTTCTTCTGGCTGATGCAAGAGATGCAAAACTAACAACAAATCTTTTCAAACACATCAGGAGCAGACAGTCTCTCAGCATCTGCAGGACTGATAATCAGGATAAAACAGAAGCACTGAGAGAAGAAAACATCACTGCAGAGAAGCTAAATGAGTCCTTTGCATTGATTCATGCTCACTATGAAAGAGACCAGGAAGATTATAGCCCTTCTCTAGGGAAGGCTCATCAGAGGATCTGTCCAAATTGAAGTAATCATAAACAATTTTGAGGAACAAACTGACAAAAACAAACAGTAACAACCCATCAGGACCAGATGATAATCTCTCAAGAGTTCTAAAAGAACTCATTAATTAAGTAGCTTAATTACTAACAGTGATGTGCAACCTCTCACTTAAAACTGCCTTGATGCCCAAGGACTGCAAGGATAACAAGAATGACATCTACTATGAGTAAAGGATCCAAGAGAGATTGAAGACTGATGTCTGTACCAGATAAATTAGAAGAAAACACTAAAAAAGTGGACAGTTGGATTAATGCAATCTACTTGAAGACTCTTGTAGTCAAGTCCTGACTTACCATACTCTTTCAAGGGATCAACAAGTCTGTGCGTAAAGAAGACCCAGGTGATTTTGCCTACGTGGGTTTCCAGGAGACTTTTTTTTTTTTTTTTTACAAACTCACTCAACCAAATCCCAATGAAATTAAGCAGTCCTGCCATAAGGGAGAATGTTCTGGTATAGGTTATGATGAGAAGATGGAAAAACAGAATAGATTATTCATTCCTACAAGAGAGGAAGTCTATGCAGTTCCACAGACTTCTGTGCTGGGACTTGTCCTGCTCAACACGTTCATAAACAACCTGGAAAAACGGGTGAGCAGCAATACGGCAGAGTCTACTGATGACACTAGGATATTCAAAGTAAAGATGAATGAAGACTGTAGAAAAAGGACATGTAGCAACTGGCAATAAAATGGCAGATGACGTTTAAATGCAGAGACACCAAATTCAAAGAAACAGAGCAGAGTCTACTGATGACACTAGGATATTCAAAGTAAAGATGAATGAAGACTGTAGAAAAAGGACATGTAGCAACTGGCAATAAAATGGCAGATGACGTTTAAATGCAGAGACACCAAATTCAAAGAAACAGAGCAGTCCTGCCTCCACACATAAATGTACAGCCTTTGAACAAACCATAAGAACTCTGGAGAGTGATCTTGGCTTAATGGCAGACTACTCTTCATGGGGATTCTTCATGGGAAAGGGTAGCTTATTTACTCATAGGACAGCAAAAAAAGCAATCCAATTTTGGAAATTACTGGGAAAGAGAGAAACATATGCAAGTATACAATCTATAATATTGTTATGTATGTCTATAAGACCACCTCTTAACTGCCATATGCAGATCTTGTTCAGTCATTCCACTGCTGTAAGATATTAAGAGCGAAGCAGCAAGGATGCACAATGGTATGAAATAGCCTCCATATCAGAAAGAGCTAAGGAAACAACCACTTAAGTAAGCAAGGATTCTTCAGCCTCGGAGAGACAACCAGAAGGGAATCTGATAAAGTTTTAGAAATTCAGGAGAGGTGTGGAGTGAGTGACTAACAATCAGCAACTATTCAACAACTTATTTCAGTACCAGAACCAGAAGCCATCAGAGTAATCTAGTAGAAGCTAAACATAAAACGAGTAAAAGGAGTTATTTGTGCAGTTGCTACAGTTGCTATGGGAACATGTTGAGTAGGTTAAAAGTTTGTACGAGAGAGAGAGGAGACTAGAAGAGCTCATGGAAAAGAAGTTCACTGGGGTTTATTAGGTACAGGGGGAATCACATCTGGCTGAGGAAGACTTCAAACTAAAAATAGGAGGTCTGGAAAGTATAGATGATAAATATCACATGTGCCTGCCTAGTTTTAACTCTTCTCTAGGCATCTAATTTTCCCCATGTGTTCAAGTAAGGATGGACGAGCCTTTGCAGTGACTCAATATGATCATTATTTTAATAGGCAAGTGCTGCATTCAGTGACTCAAATGCTCTAAAAAATGTTTTCTAATTAAATCCTGCTTAGGCTGAACTGAAGTATAATGAGACTCTGTGGCTATACAGCAGACACAAGATTTCATCTACACGAATATTAGTCCTACACCCTGTATCTGTGTACAGTCAGATTGAAAATAGCCTCTTGCCTGTACACTGATCAAAGATTACATGGATTCTGGCAGGGTCCCAGAAGGCCACCTAAACTCAGACATTGCTTGACTGACTGACAGAAGGTACTGCCCTATTTATGCAACCTTCCTGCTCCAAAAGTATGGCCTCGTTGCGGCTTCTGACACTAACCACAGCCTGAGAAAGTCATGCTTTATAGAGCTTATCTGGCAAGTTCAGAAGATGATGATCTGGAAGGAGCAGCAGCAGCTTGTTCAAAGATTTCTAGGGGGGGGCAAAACAGCCTACAAAGCTCTATAAGGCGTCTCCCGACACCTCCGTGTCACCCAGCAGCCAGCAAGGGCTGTTTGGTTTCCCCCAAGGAAGCTCCAAACCCAAATATGAGTGAAGTCAAGTAGAACATGTACTCTAGATGCTGGCAAAAGTGCTGCTCGATTCCTCAGTTCTACCTTGCAGATTCAGCTGTCTCAATCCTGTGCAGTCCTTACTGGGAGTATGACACATGAAATTAAGGTCTTTCCAACTCATTTTCCCCAAAAATCTTGCTCACATAGCTCCTTTACTGCTCTTCCATTCCTTCTACTCCTCTAAACAGGAGACAAAATGTGCTGGGAAAATTAAAAAAAGTTTTGAAGCTGCACTGTGGTGAAAAGGACAGAGACTAGCGAGGGCCAGCCATGGGATTCACTGTTGGTGTGGGAGCACAGCATTAGTCACCTCTCCAAGCCTCATTCATTCCATTTTTATTTTCACAATATTTACTTGTGCTTATTTTTAAATTTACCATTCTGAAAGCACTTGAGAAAGTCTTGAATGCTGTTGTTTTTTTTAATATGTTTCCCAGTATGTTTTTAGTTGTCACAATTGCCAATAAAAAAAAGGATCCCAATTATCTTTGTGACCTGAAAATTCAAAAAACACACACACTGTTTCCTTCTTTACATATCAGTTCTAAGTCCTATGGATTTTGAAAGCTCTGAGTTAATAATACCGATTTATCTTCCTTCCTGCTGCTTCTTTTCGCAACAATTTCATTCACACTGTGGTTGGTTGTTTTCTGTTCAGCGGGCATCAACTCCCTCTGTAAGTCACTAGCTGTCAGCATATGGGGAGGAGAGGGAAGATTAGAAATGCTGACCGCACCTCAGGAAAAATGCTCCACTCCTCACAGCTCAAGGGTTTATTGTATAGTTGCACAGTGCAGAAAAGAAGGTGCACTGCATTATCTATGTCCCTCTTCCTGCTTCTGCAGGGCTTCAGTAAGCTGACACCACAGTTGCATGTTTGCTTAAAAAACACAGTAACAAAAAAAAAAAAAAAATCTGAAAACATTGCATGTATAATCACTGCAAATATAACAATTTGTTCTAATACAAATTATTTTCTTACTAGTTAAGATTTTCATATGACAATAGTAGTATTTAACATAAAAAGCTGTGATGATCTAGTAAAAAAGGAAGCACCTAATAAAGTAGACAAAAGAGAAGCTGAGCTCTCCATGTTACCTGTTAGAAAACATTTAGAACTCGTATGGGAGTCTAGAATTCCTTGTGGCACAAACCCAAAAGAGGGTTTATAAAGGTTTCCCTTAAAATTAGAGATTAATATTGAGAGAAAATTGTTACTCAATTTAAGTTCCATATTTTCAGTCATGTAATTTGTTCTTCCATGTTTAGCTTTTATACAATGCTCACAAGGAAAAGTATCTGGAAATCTAGTAAAATATCATGCACTGGGGTTATACGTAGGGTTCTATTGAAATGTTTTTGAAGACTATACAGTGCAAAACAGCCTGAAACAAAAAATGCTGCGTTATGCTACAGAAATGTTAATCAACAGGCATGTAGAAGCACAGAAATAATGTAATCTCTCTCCTTCTTTGATGAGCACTATCACAGAAAGCAAGGAGGCAGGGAAACAGGAAAGAGTGAAAACATTTTTATATTTGAATACACAGCACAGCTGGTATTACTGCCCTCAATTGCCTTTAAAAATAGCAGCACAAAAGGCCTACCCCTAACAATTCCCCAGGATAAACTGCACAGACTAACTAGATGTCCTTCAGCTAGTTTAAATTCTGAAGCAGTTAATGAATTTCCCTCCTTTCACAGTTAATCTTAGTGTGATTTAACATTCTGTGTTTCAAGACATTCTACCACCTCTAAACACTAGTTCTTAATGCAAAAATTATTTTGTTCTTAAACTTTACCAGGCAATAAAACTGAGTAATCTGCTATACAGAGGACACTCCAGTCTTACTCACATAGCAATATTTAGAACTGGGATCCTGGACCAAAATCCCAAAGCCTGGTGCAGTAGGACAAAGGAAATAACGAAACGTAGACGAAAGAAACAGCCACAGTCAGTACAAAACCAGGTCCTCATATTGACTAAGAAGGTACATAGCAAGTAATCTCTTGTAATTTTAGCTAGCAATTTTGAGGTATTTTTGACAAAAATCTAACCACTTATTTCTAGATGCAAGTTCCAAATGCAGTGCCTTGCATGGTTTTCCTCGGCAGAAGACATCATGTATTTCTCAAGTATATGCTGAAACTATCACCTTACAGTTTAATCAGGGAACAAACATTTCACTGCTTTCAAACTGCTTAGCTCTGGGAAGTTTACACTTTTGCAGGGGAGAGGGTGGATGAAATTCCTATGATTTTCTATCATTAAATATTCAAATAGAGGACTTATGACAAAATGTATTTTTAAAACTAAGTGATCAAGTGTCCAGAGGAATGCTTATGTAGGTGCAAGGACTGACAAGTTAATCAACTGTCTTTTCTCTGTATTGTTTTGAGTTTTTAAGCAAGATTATTTCATTTCAATTATTTACTACTTACAAATGTTATCAACCATTAAAAAAAATGTTTGTTAAATGTGCATAGAAGTAGGTCACTGAAAACAGGCTTATACCCAATAATACACAGACACATCAGAGGATTAATATATAAAATCAAGAGATGAAAAAAACTGACCTGCTTCTTCTGGTGCTTGTTTAGTAGGGCTAAAAATAAGACGTAACATCTGGAGCAGTCTGCCAAAGCTGCACAGAAGTCACTATAGGAAGAAAGTTTGCTATAAAGGTACAAAAATCAAGTATAAATGAATGTAATCTTTTCCTTCCATTTTTTTATATTACTTTGCTTTTGCCTCTCAGAACCTTATTTTCCAACAAATGAGCGCAAATATTCTATCTTCTACTACAGTCATAGAACTACATAAGAACGTAACAAAAGTCTAGTTATCCTTCATACAGTGAAGGGAGATAGAGAGCACAAGGAGCTTTCCAACCTACTTGCCATATGGGCCCAGCAGGCTAACTCTTAACATGTCTCAGCATTAAATAGAACACCTTGGTCACACCAAAAATATCACATTAACAGAGTGAAGTAGATAATCTTTTATTCTGTGTAGCCAAACCAGCAAATATCCATATTGCTGTCCAATTACAACAGATTATAACAATACTTAACAGACTATAATAATAATAATAAATGATCTGAACATATCTGAATATCTTCACTACAAAAGAGATTCCTAGAAGTTACTCACTGACAGAAAAGTATAAGCATTCTACATTCATAGATGAGCAGTAACCTCCAAATCTGTTCTACACTGCACAGCACAAATACTTTTTTTTTTCCGCAATAGCAATTTCCATGAAGCTAATTAAATTTATTTTATGGATAGTTTGTATCCTCAGAGTGTAGAGTTCACCAAACTTAGGAAAAATACCTGAAGCAGCAGGAAACTTTAAATAAGACAAATTACCTTATCCACATTGAATTCTAGATAAAGTAAATGTCCTTCTAAGAACTGATTACAATTACATAAGTACTGATTACAATTACAGAAGTATTACATAACTAGACACTCTTTTCATGGTATTTTAACAAGTAAGAAAAACATTCTCCTCAGAAGTAAATACACTTAAACTACTGTGGTCATTGCTAGAATGTGACAAAATTAGAAACAAACAAACAACAACAACAACAACAAAAACACCCAGAAGTTTGTCTCTCCAGACGTGCTGAGATGGTTCAAACCAATGAAGCCACTTTTGTGTTTACATGAAAATGAAGCACTTTCATGTGAATCACAGCTGAATTAGATGAATCACATTTTCTTTCATATACTTTAGGTTTTTTTAATCACAGCCCCCCATTATGACTGTAAGCTTCTGTATTTTTCCCTCATTTGTATTAAATATGGTCTAAAAGTAATATTAGTAAATATTTAATAGTTAATTAACAGTTAATCTTTTGTGCTTCATCCTGCCCTCTTTGAAGACCCTTGAGACAGTAACGCTGACTTGCCTGCAGGCTGACATAGGCAGGCTTGTGTTCTATACGTACCTGAGTATCCGGACAATATAGGTGCACACATCCACATCGTTCACGCGTTGCTCTAGCGCCACACAGAGCTCAGGGACTGCACCATTGCAGATGAGCTGGCATCTTGCCTGGGGTAAATCAGCCAAGTTGCGCAAAGTAGCTGTCAGCTTCACAGAGAATATTTCAAGATTAATAAATCATAGCTGTTTACTACGGCATCCACGCTGCTTTGAAAATTTTATAAAGCTAAGATCTGATTTGTAACATCTAAGGCGATCTGAATGCTCTGTTAACGTTCTGCACGTATGTACCTAGCAGTGAAACCATAACAGGAAGTGTGCAAGTAGCAAAATTGAGTATAATAAAATAACTGTCTGACAATGAAAGATCGCTATCTGCTTTTGCCTGCGTGCAACTTTCTCTCTTGAGCAAAACATGGTCTTGCACAGGTTTTAAAATTTTGTATGCATACCAATGGAAACTTAAGTGAAATGCTGTGAATAGTTATTGATTATTTATGTAATAAATAATTTTTTTGCATAATTCCAATTTTGCAAATCTACACTTGAGTCCTGAAAATCAGCAGAAACATTTAATATATTTTAATAATAACTGTAAGCAATAGCTGGAGTTTCAAGTTAAGATGAATTGATATTAAAAGACAGTAGTTTATTTGCTTTGACTGAAAAATTTAGAAGTTAAACAAGATCGAGAGAAAGCTGGTATTCAAACAGTATAAAATGAAACAGATCTAGTCCTCCAGCGTATTTTGGAGAAAGCAAGATATTTTCAGAAGATATTGTTGCTTTTGGAGAAAGCAATATATTTTCAGAAGATATTGTTCTATTTCAGGGAGTTTAAACCAAAAAATATTCTACCACTTGTGGACATGCAAAATGAATAATCTATTGCATACCCTGGGAATCTCCATTTCTCTTGCAAGATAAGAATGTTCAAATGCAAAGGTCAGACTGGCAATGACATAAATTAATAGATGATCTAAATCAAAAGCATACTATAGAATTAAAGTGAGCTTATTTAATCTAAAATGAAAGCGGAGATTCTTCAGATTTTCATTATTCTAAAAATGACATATTAATATTCAATATGGAATTAAATGTAGTTTGATAAGGCACAAAGACTATCTACATGCAGTGTTTTTAATCACAAAAATGGCTAGAAATAAAGCACTGTACCAGTAAGCTGAATTGCTTATTTAGTGATGTGGAATTGCTAATTTTAAAGGAAGAGTAAATAACAAATCTTGTCCTGTCAAAGAGCGAGTTAAGTTGATGTCTTTGAGTAGCTTTTGCTCAGAGTATGAAATTACATATAGCATTTGCAAATTGCTGTCTTAAAAATATATGAGGTTTTAGGAAAAATATGGTTGGAGGGGAGAAATAGCCCAAATTAGTGTTTCTGTCAAAAGAAAGCAAGCAGCAGCAGTCTCTTTGTTGCCCCGTAGCTGTACAACACCAAATCAACTGAACTCCACAACACAGAAAGAGGTGGGAGGAACCTGAGGGCTGCTAGAAGAATGTGATGTTGGGTACAAGAGTTGGAAGCGCTCACTGCTACGTGTAAGAAACATGTAAGAAACAAATGCGTTTAAATCTAATGTGCTCACAGACCACCTAGTTTCTTTCCAATTCCTCGGGTCTTATTTATTTATCCTAGTACAGTACAAAGATGAAAGTAATAAGCTTTCAAAGGAGAAAGCATCACAAACTATAGTCTGTGATTATTTTTGTTATGCAAAAGCTTTTGCATCTACAGATCTGCAATGTTTAATTGTTTAGAGTTAATAATGGGAAAAAATTACCACAGGAAATGCATTAATATAGAATTTCTGCAAAACGGAAATGTTACAGGGGAATCTAAACCTCTGGGAAACAGACCCAGATTACAAGAAATCTCTGACTGACTCTCTAACTAACTTGAGAGATCTTTACAAAAATAACATACTGCAATCACCTCTTGCTGCCTCCCAGTGCTGCTGGACTACTGCCTCCTAGAGCAGCACGAATTCCAGGAGAATTTTCCTGCATCGTTTCTCACTATTCTCACCTTCCGCTATTCCCTCTTTCACTCTCCCTCTCACCACCACTATCTAATAAAGCCATCTTTACTTTTTTCCTATTAACGCCCTGTTTTCAGACTGCACTAGTAACACTTTGCTAATATATTGCTTTATTTTTGATACCATAGAAGACAAGTTATTGTGTCTTCTTTTTCTATTTACAAAATCTCCAGCCTTATGAGCACCTCAAGCTGTCAAGAATTTTACTATGACAGATCAAGGTCGTACAACCTCCATATGTCTTGGAGACAAACTACTGAAACACTGAAAGAGACAGTATATGCCTGCACCATGCAGCTGGTAGTTAACTTACACCTCCCTTTATACTACAGCAATAATTATCAGAGTTAATCAAATAGTTCTGATGATTGACCATCACAGAAAGAACAGTTACAGCTAGTCACAAGTACTCTATGTACAGAGTATACTGAGTGTATATATATATACATATATATGACTGTATAGAAAATGTGGTTTCTCAATTCAATGAATACTATCAAAAACACTTTATTCTTTTCAATACCATTTCCTTTTGAGGCATTGTAGTTCTAAAAAACAGTTAACATTCTTACAGAACAGCATTCATGCATTTTTTCTTTCTATCTGCCAGTCAAAACTTGTAGTGAAAGTATGTCATAAAAACTTTCATATTCTCAAGATGTAGATCACAAAAGAAATTTTCTTCAATATTATATCACTGATAATGGAACTATTCCCATTTCTGTCTATATCGACTGAACAATTAGCCCACACGGCAGAAATTAATCTAAACTGTTAAGGGAAGTGACAAGAGAAAGTCACATAATAGTAGGAATCACTACTTTTTTTTTTTCATAAGGAAAAGGATAATGTCTTCACTGCTCTAGAAGAGCTACAAAAAAAGCAAAACAGCAACCTCAGTACTAATATTATTTTACAGGGAAGAGACAGTTTTCAGTATTGACTTTTCCCTAAGAGAATCCCCAAGGCCTTCTTAAAAAAAAAAAAAAACAGTCTATTCAAACCATACAAAAGTACCTTTTGCTACACTTCAAATCATTCTGAAAGCAGTAGATTATGACCAAAACAAAAATGTATAATATTACAGTATCCTTTGGCACATTTGCAAACTAATTCTTTGACTTTAAAACCAAACTTACTCACTCACAAATTGAGGCAGGTGGGAGGGAATAGCATTCTTGCAAAGCGGCAGGGAAGTTCACCCCTAGAAACATTACCATTCATCTCTTTGCTACTTGGACACTGCTTTGTAATTTGAAAGGCTATACTTGGCAAATACTTCTCTTTATATTTAACATAAATTTCCACCTCTTTTTGCTCACCAGGAGTCCTGTTAGTTCCTTAGCACCAACAGGGGCCAGCAAGCTTCATTCATTAGCATGTTCCAGCCTTCCAAAAGCTGCTCTGATGTGGCTTTTGTAACTCTCTCTTCCTTAAATTGTACTTCTTCAAAAACAAATTTTCAAACTATATTTTCCTGCACTTTTTGAAATGCACTTCTCTTGTAATAAAAGCTTATTCTAATCTAGTGTATTACAAGATTGATTTGCACTGATTGATTATTTCAGTTCAAGGAATTTAGGAAAGGCACACATTAAGTTTAGTATAACATACAGCACTCTCAGTCAGCAATATAAAGCAATAACAGAAAATAGTTTTATTAGGTTCCTAAAAACATTTCTACCAATTTCAGAATTTCTAAAGGCTATAAAATTAACCACACAAAAACCTACCACAATTAAATTTCGTTCTTGACAATTTCATACAAACTTTTTTTTAAAATAGTCCATTCAGAGGGTAAACTCTGTCAGTGATACAGAGATGTTTTCCTCTTATTTTTTAGTTTTCCTTTGCAGTGTATATGTTTTTAGAAAATAAAAATAAATGCTAACCTGGACTAATAGATGGCCCAGGTTGGAGAAATATGTGTCATTTTCCTTTATGTTATTAATCTGCTTCATTAACTGTAGCAATGTTTCAACAGCATGTTTGTTGACCATTTCATTAAGGAGTACTACATTTCCAGACATGAATTTTACAGCTCCCATGCAATACAGGAGCGCTTCACTGTTTTTTTGTAGATCTTCAGTTCTCAGGACCTCCAACAAACAATCTAAAATGAAAAATCAGTATTCATAAAGCCCAAGATTAATATTTTATATATGACAGAGTCCAGTCCTTGAAGAGAATAACAGCTCAGGGAAGGGAGTGGAACTCTTACTCAACTCTTTATTACACATTTCTAATAAGTGGGCCAGAAAAATTGATTATTTGGATTGCAACCAAGGTCCGCTTACTGATGAATAACAGAAGGGCTAGAATTTGTTTTCCCAGGCTTCAGGAACTACCACAAGCTGCAAACATACATTGCTAACTGTTAAAATTTCCAGTCAAGATATGTGAATGTGATTGAACGAACCGTAATTTCAGGATTGGGGTTCCACCCCCCAACTTTGCTACTTCCATAAAAATCAGGTGTCTTAAACATCTCAAATAGAGCACTCAAAGCAGAGATGCCTGTGCTTTCAAATATTTTTTGAAAAGCCTTTCTGTAGCCTTTGTAGCTTTACTATTTATGTAGTTCAAGTATTGCAATATTTTGCTTTATACCAACCACTGTCAGACACCTGAAGTTTTAAAATTAACAACTGCTATCATAAGCCAAACATATATTTCACAGTCAAAACATATCACATATTATCAATCAATCCTAGCCAGTTTTTCACTTCTAAATTTTCAGATAACTAACTGAAGCTTGCATTCACTTTTGCTTGGACACCTTCCATACAGGTACATAAAGCCATTTTCCCATCTCATTAAATCCGAGGACACTGAGCAAGCTGAATTGTTCTCTTGTCTCTGAGTCCTTTCCAGTTGATCTTACAACTGAAAAGGTCTTCACTCCTGCCACCATACACATACTAAACTGTAACTCTATCAGCATTCTCACTCATTAAATTGGCTACCCACATTTTACCTGATGCAGATGAAATAAATGTTTTCAAGGTCTAATGTAGAAAGATTTAAAGTTTTAATAAAAAATAAATGAATTAATATCAATATAGAATTTAATTCCCACACCTTCATTCTTTTCTTATTTCTCATATTTGAAAAGTGGCAGAATTTTGAAAAGTGAAACACTTGTTAAGAGTGTCTCTTGGCAAGAGATTCTTGACAGGGGAAACAGGCAAAACCCAGGAAAGAGTCACTGTTGACAGTTCTCTGAAACTGTTGGCTTGGTTTCTGCAGCAGCAGACAAAAAAAGTCAACAATTGTTCTCGATATCCTGCTTAGTGATGGTCAACAAGACAGAGGGCATTATCTTGCTTCCATAAAACCTGAGTATAGCCATATTTTGACAACCACAGGCACTCTCTGCACTTTGAGTACAGTTGGAGGAGCTATAGAAAAAGACTACTAAAACAAATGAGAGAATTTCCTTGGAGAGAGATGAAAAAGAGAGACCCAAAAGCTCTGAAGTCTCAGTATGACAAATGCAGGCTGAGATATATGCGACTGAGGTTTACAAAATCATGAAAGCAGAGGACGAAGTCAGAGCTGAAACTCATAAATTCTGCAATAGTAGAACATAGAACACTTGATGGAAATAGTAGGTTTAAAATAACATATAAAAAAATCTGGAAATTGCTGCTTTACGAGACTGTACACATAGAGTCATAGCAAAATCAGAAAGTTCAGAAAGGAAATAGACAAATTAATGGCTAAAAGACATCAGAACAGATAGGAAGAAAAAAGTGCTAGGTAGGGATGTACCATTCAACATCCTTAATATAATAATTCTGATAGTGGAGTATGGGCAAAACAGCACATAGAAAGCGCTAAGCCTGTATGTTCTCCCCAGACAGAATCTCCTACGGCCATCCTCTGACACAGGATACTGGACGAGATGGACCATTAGTATGATCTAGTGAGCACTACTAGACAGACATTAACTCAGAATATTCTTTATGGCTCAAAAGATGATTAATCTAACTCTTGTATTTCAACAACTTATTTACAAGAACAGAATACATACCCAGTAATCTATCATTTTGGATGATGGAATCATTTTTTTCATTTCTGCAAATTTTAAATGCAATCTTGCAGATGCTGAGAAGGTTTTTTCCATTCACTTTTATCTACAAAGAGCATAAAGGACAAGAATCAGAACTAAAGTCAATATATAACAATACACTGTAATGTTTAAAAGGTAAGACATCATGATAACCTTTGACTTTCACATAAGAACTCTAAAATTTTCCAACTGAAATCCTGACAATATAGGGGAGACAAACTGAAAAGCTTGCAGAGTTCAAAGGTTGAAATATCTAGCCGGTTTAACCTCTATCAAGCAAACTGCCAGGTGATTTTAAAATAGCAGGTGATACATGATGTATACATTTTTATATGTTTTACACAGGTAGGATACCAGTGCTTTTCTTATTCATTCTTACAAAAGATATTCTGCGTGGGATTCACTGGTTAGGCAGCTACGGCCATAAAAACCATACTCAGATAAAGGTAAAGGTGTCCAATCAGCTAAAGATTTTTTTTCCAAAAATTAAAATTAATCTCCACATTTAGATTTTATTTTTATTTTTTTAATTATATAATTTATTATTTATTTATTGTATGTTTAAATTCCTGCACGTGGATCTCAGATTTTGGACAATGTCTCTCTCCAGTGTCTAAGCAACACATGAGCCAAGATGCACCAGTTGTCCTGTCTTCCATTTCTACTTCCTCCCCTAGATGTAATTTTCATGCAAAAAATATCCTCCAACAGATGCCTATCTGGATGAAGATGAGACAAGTATCCATACAACAAGACACTATTATTAATGAACATTTAATTTAGATTAAATTTAAAAGTATGAAGTGAAAAATCAAATGCAAGCAGTGATTTACAATGATGAGTTTTTACATTCTACCATATTACAAAAGAGTATTTTAAAAGACTTACAGACAGAATAATCTTTGCCAGTTTTAAGCAAAGTGGGTCTGAGTCAATGTCTACGAGTTTATATAATGTCTTCAGAAGCAGTTTTTTTCTTTTAAATCTTTTCCCAAACATATTTCCTTCATTCAAGGCTTGATGGAGTTTGGTGCAAGCCAGACAAAGACTTTCTATATTCTCTTCTACTTGAAATGGATAGAAAGACAGAAAAATGTAGTAATTAATGATCAGAACCATCCTCTCCAGA
The DNA here is from genome assembly GCA_003342815.1 of Eudromia elegans. Lineage (NCBI taxonomy): Eukaryota > Metazoa > Chordata > Aves > Tinamiformes > Tinamidae > Eudromia > Eudromia elegans. The sequence continues at coordinate 2,248,443 of PTEX01000112.1, read as the reverse complement.
GTTACGCAATACAGATACAGGAGAACAAAATAAAGAATAGTTTGTACAACAATAACATCAGGCCCCTAATCATTCTCTTAAAATGCATACTTTTCAGAAAGAGTTTTATGTTGGTCTTCCTAACAGGAGAGAGACTGAAAGCAATCCCAGAGTAACCGGCAAAGCTAAAATGAAACCCTTTTTTAATGTTTAATAATCAGATTGACCATATGTCCAGCAGGAATCTGTGAATCTGAAAAATATATACACACACACACACACATATAGAGATACATGTTTAAACAACCCTACCACACATTTATTTTTTCATTTGTTTTTCCTGTAAAAAAACCTCTGACAAAGGACAGAACAAACTACTTAAACTTCCCATAAAAACTTTGCATTTGCTCAGGCTGCAATTCAAAGCCAAAAATAGGCATAATCAAGTAAGCAAAAAACAGTTAGCACAAACTACCTTTATTAATAAAGTTTAAAATGGGCTGAGTTATTTCAAGGTTCAATCTTTCAAGATCTTTCTTTACTCAATACCGTTTCATTATTCTAAGCTATTACATACACTTCTGAGATACCTAACACCTCAAACACAAATGGAAGCTTAAGACTTCTGTAAATTTAATTAAGATTTTCAATACAATCTAAACTTAAAGCACCGAGTCTATGCAGTACATTTTTATTGAAATGATTACTACATCATTGACTACTAAATTGATACACCCATAAAATCATAGATAAGCTAATTTAATTACACAGGAACTTGTTTAAAATGTTATTTTTCACACTATTAAACCACTGAACATATGAAAGCATAATGAATTAAGTAGTTTAATTACTGCTAATCTTTTACAGTAAACATAGATGATTCCTTCCTGCTTTTGGCAGAAAACAGCAAAGAAAATCCATCCTTTCAAGAATAGTACCCACCATTCTCCATTTCATGCAGAATTGGTAGGATCTTTAGGTGCCACAAGCTTTCTTCCTCTTCTGATTCATTTATTTTTGTGTCCTCTTCTAAGCCTTCAAAATATATTAAAAACAAGAGCCCACATTTAGTAAAGGTTTCGACTTCTACACGAGATTATTTTATCATCTTAAAAAACCCTCAAAATATCTTATGTTGTGGTATTCTAAGCTGATCTATCCTTTTTGCTTTTCTTTTTTTTTTTTTTTTACATTTTCTCTGAAAGAAAAGTTTCAAACAAAACTAGATTGGATGATTTATATATATACACATATATATACACACATACATATATACATATACATATATATAAAGCTGCACCGTAAATCAAGATATGCCATTTTTTTTCACATTACTGTTTCATTTGATCACTGAATTGGAAGACTATATTTACATCAGCATGTCATACTATTTTTCAGCTGACCTTCTGTTTTCAAGCATGTTAAAACTGTGCTCATGTGACAGCTGTATTAAGATCCACACTGCAGGCAATCCTCTGGGGCCAACAGTTTTATCTAGTAAACATGTACAGTTTATTACACTAAGCATGGATAATTAGCACTTTAGATTTAACTAAGGAGGAAAAAGTCTTAATCATTATTACATCCTCTTAGTGATCCTAACCACTTCACACAATGAATTTCAAGGACTTCCTAAGTAAATTAATGTAAAATACATATTTCCTTCTTATTCTTTGTTACATGTTAAGTTATTTCCTACCTGGCAATTTGGAAGACATGTTCCAAGCTACATTTTCTGAAAGATTTTTCTCTTCCAACAAAAACTGACAGAAATTTTCAATGCAACAAATTTCCAACTTTCTTGGCTACTCTCAACAAATTTACTCCACAATGAACAAGAAAAAAATGCTTCTTCTTTTCAGACAACTTAACAGTCTACAGAGAGAACTTTTTCAGATTTTCTTTCTCTGCTTTAAGTACGAGAAACAAGGAGAAAATGTCCATCAGGAAACATAAAGCTAAAAACTGGCAGACCAATCAACAGCTGTCTAGCTGTCGAATCTTGAAACAAAAGTGAGAACTTGAGAACTTATTTATTTACTGTGAGAGTGACTGAGCACTGGGAACAAGCTGCCCAGAGACGTTGTGGAGTTGTCATCCTGGGAGAAGTTCAAAAGCCATTTGGACAAGGACCTGGACAGCCTGCTCTAGGTTACCCTTCTTGTAGGACAGCTGGATTGGATGATGTCCTCAGGTCCCTTCTAACTTCAGGCATTTGGTGATTCTGTGATTTTTATTTTTTTTTTATGAGTTGCATGTCAATATACTTATACTTCTGGAATAGGCAACCAAAGGTTTTAATATAATACTGAGGTCTAGGGTCTTTTTTGAAACCATCTACTATTTTTTAATAAGGAAATAATAATCACATGTGATTCCACTGAATAACAGAAATAAAGCCATTAAAACTAAAGTACATATGTTTTCAAATTATATCGGCCAGAAACTATATCCTACTGCTTGGTAAAAGCTCTGGTGTTTAAATGACCATGTAAATTTATACTTAGTCCAAGCATAGCATTGCCAAACACAAAATATACTGATCTATATTAAACTGATATCAAGACACTTTCATTGCAGCAACTTTAAATCAAAGATCTCAGATCTTAAATTAATGACTATGTGCTAAGCATTACTTTGGACAGCAAAACAATTAAATTCTCCTGACTACTTGTAAAGGCCACTGCTTTTAAAAGATGTTTTTAAAAAAATCCTGTATGTTTGTATTAATCATGACTTTCTATGTGTATTTTAATACACCAACTAAATTTAACAGTGATATTTATTTCACCAGAGCATGTAGAAATGCTGCTACTTCATAGATAAGCAAGCATATATTGTTAGTGTGAGCATACACATATATTAGTATATATTATTAGATAAGTGAGCTATAAGAACTTACATTATTACTTATTTTGCAGACTTTTTTCCCTCCAAACAAAATAAGCTGATAATCTTACTGAGATTTTTAATGATCAATAGCTTATTTAATAAAACACTGCACAGCAACAAACACAGTATGAAGTGTAAGCCATCTTCTGGACATCATGAAACATAGCTCAAAGCAGGACACAAGAAAAGCTTGCACTGAACTCTCCTGCCACAAAACTAACGCATTGGTTCAAATATCTCCTTCCTTCCTAATCTGCAGCTATATTTCCTAAATTGAAAGAGGTACTGATTTTCTAATCACATCATGCACGTGCCCAATGTTGTGAAGCAATATACAGGAGAGTTAATGTATGTATTACTGACATGACAAAGCTTCCCACTCGGGAAAAAAAATAAATAAAAAAACCTAAAGCCTTTCAATTTTTAGTTCAGAACAAAGAGAACTGCATTTTTGTACATTTTTTTACCCTAAATATGATACATTTGCCAGAAAAGGAAGTTAGCAGTCGTATATTCTTTAAATACAACATAGTTCTTTTAAGCTACTATCTCTTGTAACTGAGAAAAGAATTATAAACAGCTTTTAACAAGCAAGATTAATCCTAGCAGTAAGAACTGGCAGGAAATATTTGATTAGAAAGAGAAATAACAGTAAGTTGTAAACTTGCATGTCTCTCAGTTCTGGGAGATTTTAAAGGTGCCAATGAAAAGTTTTAGACTTAGTCATGTTTAAAATATTTCAGGAATTGTCCTGAAGCTTCTTGCTGAGGAAATTACAATTCAACAGGAAAAATATTCAAACAAAAAGTTCAGCAACTTGCAGATTTTGCTGTCTCGGCTTTTCACAGGTCTTAACCACAGCTTTGCATTCTGGTCAGGGGAAAAAAAAAAGTCACTAATCGGTCTACATTTATTGGTTGCTGTTTTTAGCATGTACATACAAGAGCCTTAGCAACACTGAGCTTTCAAAAGCCGCGTACTGCCTGACTTATCGTGTTGAGCCTTTTCACGGAATACCGAGTGGCTACAAATACATCAGTGCTAAAAAATACATCAGTGCTAAAACAGTCTAGCTCCTCGCTAAGATGTGAGAGTATAAACATGATCACATTTGAAAATAGAAATAATCTGTACATGAATACTCTCTCTCAGGATACAGAAAAAAAATGATTGTAAGCTCTTAGTGCTAGCCTGACATTTATTCTGGGTTTCAGGATGAGGTGTGTGTGAACTAAGGAAACTATACAACGTTTAAAAAAAAATGTAAATACAAACGAAATAATCCTAAGGATACACTTTTTTTTTTTAAAAAAAGCACAAATAGTTATGAAGTCTGTAATTAGGGAAAACAGAATCCCACAGAGTACTAACTCCATAACGTGATAAATAATCCCAGCTCCCTCTTAAGTCTCTGCCACAGGGCCTATGTTTAGCTCTAGAAAAAAAAGTCATAAAGCAAGAGCAGAGCAGAAACTTCAGATTTACATACTAGACGCGGAGAAAGTCTAGTGATTTTCTCAGAGTCTAGTATGTAAACCTAAAGCTTTTACTCTATCATGTACTATGTGAAAGAAATCTATTTGCTACGTACGAAATGAGTCAAGTAATAAGAAATATTATTTAAAATCTGTTATGTAAAACCAGCAAAATGCATCAATACAAGGGAATCCAAAATGTGCATCTCCAGCTAACATAGCTTGGCAGAGCTTTATCAGTTTCGGGGCAAATCTGCCAGTTTACACAAACTGATGGGCCAACCAAATATTAACATTTGGCAGATTCTTACATCTACACATGGGAAAACCAATATTTTCTGTCATGGAAATGCTAAGAGAACTTCACTCTAAAAATCCGTTAGGTACTGTTTTTCTACACCAAAAACATTTAAAAAAAAGTGTATTTAGAAAACCAAAAATATTGCTCAATGAAAAAAGAAGTAAAAGATCTTTAAATCACAAAACTTAGATTATTTCCAATCAATTGTATTTTGCATCTGCAAGGAAAAAAAATATAAGAATGGAAAAAAATAACTATTTTGACTAGAGATAGAAACGCTTTATCAAGTACCTGTTAGTCTTCTCTTCCCGCTCATATTCCTTGTACGTGATGAACTCATGTCCAATTTTTTCATCTGGTCACTAAAAGATGCAATGTAGATAAACACAAAATATACCAGAATGTGATGTTCAAAATGCTTCCTCTTAAAAGGCACTGAATATGACATCAGCATTTTAATAGTTAATGGAAAAGATGAAAAGCTGAACAAGCCAAGGTATTAGCTTATTCACTCAGAAAAAAAAGATGCTCGAATATAACTTGCCTTAGTATATATTACAAAAGCAATATATTACAAAAAGATCCTTCAGAAACACTGACATATTTACACCACAAGAGGTCACCATTATTGAGTAGAAAATGTAAAAGCACTTCCAGCAGTACAATAAAATTGAAGGCTGAAATAAATCATGCTCAAAATTATCCATTTTTTTTCCTCATCAATTTCATTAACTGAATATAAACTCAAATTGTTTAAAACTGTAAATTCATCCATTCACAAGGAGAGTAATTTCTTCCAACAGAATTACCACTTCTGGAAGATCTAATGAATAGCATTTTCAAAGACAGAAATAACTTAATCAATAACCTTTAATCTACAGAGCGTACTTCCCAGCTTTGCATGTGATCTAGTTAACTGCAGTGATTACTGCTTTTGTTAAAAAAAAAAATTAAAAAAAAGAAACAAAAAACCAGGCTATGCTGTCACTTCCTTGTAAAGCAACACTAGATAATGCTCTAATTCCTCATGCTTGTATGACTAGCTTTTGTTTGGCCAAAGAAAACTATTATATACATGCATGATTAATCTGGTAGGCTATCTACATTTTTAAATTATACTAATAAAAAATATATATATATATATATATATATATGGGCTATAGACTTCCATTATTATTAAAACAGGAATCTTCTCCCCCACCTGTGCCTTTAAAGACCATCCTCTTGGTCTATGTTTTCTACTCTCGGTGTCTAATTTAACAGATCTTATTCCATTTATAGTTCATGTACCAATATAACCTAATCTCCTAAATTTCATTTCACAGATAAGAGTATTGTGCCAGCAATATTATTGGAATTTTTTAAACCTGTTAATTTGGTTGCTATGAGGCTTAAAGCTGAACTCTTGTTTAAGTGGTTTGCTGGATTGGCGCCTAAATCCTGTCTGCCAGTCCAGACAGAAGACGTAAGTCATCCTATCAACAGATGGAGACAGAATAAAAGACAAAGCTCTTGTAAGGTCACTTCCTTACAAGGGAGGGACTAGATAGCTGATTGTGATCGGTCACAAATTTCCCAATTACATGACAGAGGAACGCTTGCTTCATTATGGTTAACAGTGAATAATGCTTTCTTTTAAAAGCACAGGGATTTTAGTGCTCTAGGATCCAAATCATAGCTAACTCAAACTGCCTCCAAATTATTTCAGCTTGTATAAAGCAATTCCTATGTTTCTGGGGAAGCAATGCTTAAACAAAAGAAACCAAATCAAAATCAGACAAAACCTGCACCTCTAAAACAGACCACCATCTGCATGCACATCGGCTAGAAATGACAGTCACCATGGCACATATTAACTATTGACAGCAGTCAGTGTATTAACACAAATTAAACTTGGTTTCATTTATATCTTGTCCTATAGATGTCAACACTTCAAGAACTGAATTTCTGAGGCTCAATCATGCTTGAAACCAAACCTACAGATCCCGTATAGATGGCTGGGCAGACAAGAGGATAACTACTTCAGCCAGCTGAGATAAACACAGCTAGCGTCACTCTTAAGAATGGCATGTAGGCATGATGATACCATCTGCCTGTATTAATAAGGATTTTGAGCTTACTTTCATTACCAGAATAATCATGTAAGTGTCTCTGCTCCTATCCAGAATATCTAAGTCCAAAGGATAAACCCAAGAAATCTCAACAAGTTCTGTAGGAAACAAACTGTTGAAGAGACTCTGAAGCAAAGGATGTGGTAACCTGAACACTTATCAGATAGAGACATCGCACACCAGAGACTGCAAGAAAGTTTGAAAAAGTTAGAGAAACAAATTAAAACCAGGTTCCCTCAGAGTCTCTTCCTCCTTAAGCACCAAGATCAATCAGCCGAGAGATGCAAGTGCGCAGCAAACTAGACTACTGTAGCCCTGACAATCACAGACTTGTCTGTACTTTGGGGGAAATATGTTCCGATACGTTAAATACCTACTGGGAACTGTCATGAGATCCAGACCCAGAACACACCGAGTATGTACATAAGTGAGAAAGACTGGTATGCATACTCATCTTAAGCAAGTATACACAATTCATGAATTTTGTGAGATTATAATATCCCTTTTGGTATCTTCATCACGCTGCCAACTGCATTTTGGAAAGAGGCTTGTAATTTTTCTTTTCACTTTCTTATACCACTGAAACTCTAAGCAGCATGCTCTCATTAAGAACAATCCAGTTAAAATGTAATCAACTTATTCTTAAAAGAATGTTACCTCCTCTTGAGAGGAACGGGCTTGTCAAGAAAAGGGTTGCCTTGGAAACACAGGGAATTGGCAGATATCTGATCATCTGATAAAAGACTCATCAAGAAACTAACTGACAGGATTACTGATGATTTATAGAGGAAAAAAGAACTGGCAACTGGATCATCTTTCTCTTCAACAGCTCAGGTAAGGAAGATCAGAGCAGCCCCTATGAAAGATGCTGCTCTCTTGCGCATATTCAGACTGGGTGAATACTTCCAAAGAGAGAGTGAGATAGAAAAGCAAGATGGGAATCGGGACTTATCCTAAAGGGGGAAGGGAGAAAGAGAGAGGTTAAATAAATAAACAAATGTGAAAGGACCATTCAGAAATGCATAAAGTGTCTTTTTTTTTTCTTTTATATTTCCTTGTATTAACATGGAACGCGACATTAACTTTCATTTTTAACGCCTTCTAAAGCCACTGCCCATTGTGCTCTAGTGTTTCTCTTTCTCTCAACCTTAACCCTAGCCCTAGCTCTAACCCTAACCCTAGATCTAAGCCTTAGTTCACCAAGCCTAGTGTTGGCTAAACAGCAAATATGGTTTCCGCACCACACTGGTTTGAGGACTACATCTCCTTGGGCAGGTCCTTTCTAAACACACTCTTCAAGCGCCTCTAAGCTTTCTCTCTCTCTTAACCCTAACCCTAATCCTAGCCCTTTTCCTGACATCACCAGGTCTAGTACCAGCTAAACAGCAAATATCATCCCAGAACAAGTCAGGATATGGAACTACGTTTCCTTTGGCATGCCCTTTTACACCCACTCCCGATGGCGTGCTAGGTTTTCTCTCCCTTTTAACCCTTTTGCTCCCTTTGCAAATTTTGCTTTTGGCCTTCATACAGCCACAAAGCCAGAAAAAACACTATATTTATTAATTTCCTTGTTAGTCCTTTCCTTGCCAACAAGTGCTTGGTACTATTTAGTTTATTATTTAGTTCCAGTTAAGAGGGATTGCATAGGTAAATGTTAGCACAAATTAAAGCTTCTGTACAGAGCTAATAAGCAGTCAAAGCCCAGGATTTGTATGGACAAATTAAAACCAGGGAATGCCATCTCCATCCTCAGCAGAAGTGCTGAAAACTATACCTAGGTTCCTTTTCTTCAAAGATTAATTAATTTAGAACTCAAAAATACAGCTCAAATTCTTACAAAGTCCATTTTTATTCTGGGTCCTTGGGATGATGACTTTTTGAGGTCTTAGAACATCCTGCCACAGTCCCTAACTTTTCAGGTCTTAGAACATCCTGCCACAGTCCCTATCTTTTCACAAGTCTCTGAAAAGAACCTGTTCACTGCCAAAAAGATGCGGACTCCTTATACATAAACAGAAGCACTTAACATCAGATTTTATAAACATATGCTGTGTGCATTGAGACGACCGATGTGATGTATCTACACCAAAACACACAAACAACACTCCCCACAGCCCAAACACATACAAAGTTTCACTAACTCATGAGAATAGATTTGCAGCATTGCTAAGCAGATCCTGGGGACCTGCCAAACCATAAGTGTAAGAACTATTAGGTACCAAGTAATTCCTACCCAATCTAGATCAGTCTTCCTTGACTGTAGGTAATCTTGCAACAGGTAAACCATTTAACAGGAGTGTTGACTATAGTAACATATATGAAACATACATTAAAAAGTATGTGTTCAGAGTGTGATTACATCTACCTATAACCTGGGTTTATTTATTTATTATTTATTTAATATTCTACAACGGAAGTTGTAGATAATAAGAGTTACAGGTAAATAACTAGCTTTTACTCCTTGGAGTGTCTGTCATGCAATGTGTGATTTCAAGAGTGAGTCATATTGTGATGATTTTCACAACCCCACAGAAAAATATTATCTGGAAAAGAATCTCAGAGTTCCTCAGGGTCTTTATTCAGCTGGTCAACATCGTACTGTGAATCCTCAGAAAGGTATGAAGAGAACTTCATGACAACCCTGCAGAACTATTCTTGAGGCACATGGTTGCTTGTACTTTGACCAAGTGAGCCTTAGCTAAAATGGGGAGGTAAAAGGGAGATAGAAGAGTTCTTGTCACACAATCCAGAGGGAGAAAAAAAAAAAAATTCCCTGGCTGAAAAAGATGTTTTCTAAAATAACTCAGCATCAGTCAGAGTTCTTCCAAGAGGAGGCTTTGCCTCTGTGAGCTGAGAAACACATGAGGGCATTAAAATAAACAGCCTTGGAAATAAACTGCCCAGACCAAGCTAAACTCAAACAAGACAAGTAGGCCTTACTATATCCGACCTTAAGGAATATCTCAGATAAAAGGAATCATGGTGGTGCAAAAAAAAGGCATGTATTAATTTCCCTACTATGAAACCATGGTGCTCCAGCTTTTTTTTTGCTGACATGTATAAGAAACAGAATATCAAGATACTCCTGTTAGGAAGAAATACTGTAGTGTCACTGTATATTTACCATGGGTGATCCATCAACTTTGGATGCCCAAAGTCTTTGACCAGAGAGTGCATGAAAACTAAGTTGGTGAACGGTGAATTCTTCATCGTAGTTCCCAAGGCTGAGCATTTCTATTACACAGTCTATTTGTGGAAGTGAAGTGTAGCACCTATTACTCACCATTATCAGAACATGTTGTCCTCAAAAATGGGCCAATAAAGCACATTCAACATAACTCCCTACTCATCATCTGCAGTACCTTGACAGAAACAAGCTCTCTTCCATCCACTAATAATCTTAAGCCTTTAAAACACCAAAAAGTTTCTGCTCCCCTATAGAAAGGACAACTTTGATCAAGCTTCTGGATACTAAGAAAAATGGAAAAGCCATTGCTGCACAGAATGTTAAACCAAGAATTGTTCTTTACTTGGAAGAGATGCTACACAGCCAATACAGCAAATTTTGAGAAAATAAACAAATCAAAACTACATATGTGCCTGCTGCATTTGTAGTTTGCATATGCCTAAGAGACAGACAATCTATAGTCAAGGCTACCCATGCATGGTAGAATATTTGTTAGGTTCTAAAATTGTTCTTAAGGGAGAAAAGCTTTAGCCACCAAGTAATCCAAAGCTGCTCTTAAGAGCTTTTAACATTATAAAGACGCTAGATTTGATTCCTGAATGTTTTTCCTGAGATTCTGTAAATACACTCTTCTTGAAGTAGGAACATATGTCTAACTCCCTTCAAGGCAATCATTATTTGCAAACCAAGTATCCAAGATCAACTATCCCAGATCACTATAAGTGATCAGATATAAGATATCACTATAAAGATATCACTATAAGATTAGATAAGTAAGCACAAAAGTCAGAAATGTTACTTGCTATAAAACACAGATACTTATGGCGTGAAAATTTGATCAAGGTGGCAGTTACTGCCTTATAAGTCAAGATGCAAATCAATTTTCCTCCCATAGCAATGGAATTATGGCTACTAAAATTTTACATTTTGGATTTGAAAGAATACTTTTCAAATCACTTGAATAGAAAAATCATAACTTTTAGTCCTAGTCATTGCTGACTATTTAAGGGCATCTATGTGGATATCCAGTACTCCACAGATAGAGTAACAGTGAATGTGCATTGTTCAGCTTAAATTCCGTATTTGGTGTCACACAGAATTTAACTTAAAGAAAAAATAAGAACAGTGCATGTGTTTATCAAAATTTTTCTCTTCTTTTACTCTTGTAGGCACTACAGGCCTTCCAATGGTAAGTTATACAACAGATTCAGTTATCCAAAGATTGCAAACGTTGCAGAAAAACTGTCTTGACAACTCCAACGTGCCTCCCCCTGAAATTAGGTTCTTCGTAGTTCTGTTAGCAGATCTGCAGAATGCAGTCAATGGAAAGCTGACTGATGGCCCATTATGAGACTACTCTAATTTACCATTCTGAGTTAGGGTACTATGTTCATCTACAGATGCTCAGAAGCCTTGAAAAGGCAAAAAAGAAAAAAAGAACACAATCATATTTACTTTTTAAAAAACATTATTATCAAAGAAGCTTACAATAAATATAAAATTATCATGAAACAGACAGGTGGAAAGAAGACAGAAGACGGATCCTCTGGCTCTACGTGAGAATGTAATTTACTACCCACTACAGGGAGGAGGACAAATAGCGTGGTTAAAGGAAATGAAAGTCTGAAGATCATCCAGGGAAAATTCCAAACAAAAAGAACCCAAGAGTCCCTATCTATCAGATCTCTAGACACAAGGTGTTGCTTTTACTACCAGTATAGGTACAGCTGCTTTTCTGGATTACTCAGAACTGTGGTCTCTATTTTGAAAGACCTGCAGTGCAGGTCTTTGAGGTGTAGAGATACATGAGGCTTTGGACCAAATCATCGGGGCATAGTAATAGGCAGCAGCTTTGTCTAAAAACAAAGGTGGACAGCGCCAGGGAAGGTTAAAAGGACCTAACAGTGGCACTAGGAATCAGTACAAGAAAGATTAAGGGGCATTCCCTTGGTCAGCAGTAAGGAACAAGACAAGATGCCCAAGGCAAAGGACAAGGATAGTCAGATGTGGGGCTGTGCCTGGGACTAATCTTCTCAAATGACATTTAGCTACACCAAGCTCAGGAACTACTGCTTTAGATATAAACCCTCCCACTACTGTGATTCTTCCATCTTAAGTGCTTAGTGATCAGGAAATCACAGTTACCCACTTTATTCTTTTATAGACTTTAAAGGAATATGCAAAAACTTAACAGTATCTTTGATGTAGCAACTAATAGGACTTGGGTTTAGCCTTTGGAATTGATATTAGCTTTAACATTCACTATTACAGCAATTAGTTTTTCTATATGCCAAATAACATTTGCATTTTTCACTAATCTGTTTATTCTATATGTTCTTCTTTGCTTTTAGGAGAGAGGAATTGTTGCTTTCTTTTATCACTTATTGATTAAATAGTAAAGAAGGTTTTGGAACATGTCTGTTTTTTAGACCAGGTATCCTCTTACTGACCCAAAAGCTTAGCATCTGACAAGCACTCTGTTCTTCTAGACAAAGCACTGAATTCCACCAAGCCCCTTAAGAGAAGGTGTCAATATTTTGATAATCTACTACTGACCACTCCTGTCAAAGATATTCACCTCAGCAAGAGAGGACATTGGTGCAAACACTTTATGAAAATAAGGAATAGGTGTGTCTCAGAGATAACTGAATTACTACAACAGTATAACTTTTAAGGAGTATTTTCCTTTCGGAAAAATATTCATATGGTAAATAACTTGCACACAGCTAAAATAAGTATAAGTTAAAGTATTAGAGTAATTACACAAACCTACAATCAGTCTTCTTTCTCAGCTACTAAGATTTTCAAAAACATGCAAATAATTGAAAAGGATAACTGATGATGCAGAAGTCCTGTAATTACTTCAGGAATTATAGAGGATTATATCATAAGTAACACCACCAGAAATGACAAAAACATAAAACGAATGAAGACTATAATGGAGGCTACAACTGAGACCACCAGCTTGAGAAAGGATAAATAACAGAAAGACAGCATAATTTGCAAAATATGTCAACAAGAAGGCCAACTACATTCTGAGTCATTCTAAAGATGAGCAAATACAACTCCTCTTTAAGCACAAGTCTATTATTTATGATAGTTCTAGCAATAAAAAGCACACTGTTTAGATGGGCTATTGATCAGGAACTCTGTGTGCATATTAAATAATATGGCTTAAAAGAATAATAAAGGTTGATGAAAAATGTACATCCTGAACCTTTTTATTCTTTATAGTCTTTGCATTTTCTGTTAATACATAAAATTTTATTGATTATCTATTTGTGGCAAGATATCTTTAAGGAAGCAGATAATGATTAATGATTAAAGTTACAATTGGTTAAAAAATAAAACAGTAAAGTACTTGTCCAAACATACTGGAGTCTGAAGACTCAAAGTGCTGTAACACTTTTTATTTTTTCTTTCTTCTTTTTTCCAAACTTGAATCTTATACAAGCCCCTTCTCCAATTCTTATTCTGAACAAAATTCAATGTAAATTCTTTATTATCATAGCCCTACCTAGACCATGGAATGATATTTCTTCTTCACCATTCCACACTTTTCCATTTTGGCAAATGAGTCTGAATTGATAAGAAGATTCAAGACCAGGATTTCCCAGATTTGGAGACCAATAACCTTTATAGTGAACCTAATGACTACAGTGGAAAGACTCCATTTAGCCTGGGTAGTAAAAATAAGCCTAAACTTCATTCTCCCTCTCATAAGCAAAGAGACCACGGAGAGACCACAGATGTGGTGTTGGTCTTGTTCATTTGTTTTGAGGACTTCAAAATTTCTGTTCTGGAACAGTTCTTCATTCGTATTTTTCCTCCCATCATCTTCTAATTCTATATAAAAAACAGACTCCTCAGAAAGAAAGGTATCATATATTCTTTGGAAAACATTGTAGAAGACCCTGCCTTTCCAAGTTGTCTATTACTTGATGGCTTCCTTCTTAAACAGTTATCTTAACCACTACTGGAGCAGGGACAGAAATAGAGAGAAAAATACTATAGTAGAAAGAGGCTGGTTTCTGGTAGCCACGTGTTAATAAGAAGTCCAGAGGCTGCGAATACAAATAACGAGGTAAGATAAATCCTGAAGGAAATCTCATCAGAAATAATACCAGCTAAAATAACAAACTATTATTTGAACCACGCCATTGGTTTCAAGAATTCAGCCAAAGCAAATTAGAATGAGCATTCCTTTCAGGAAGAAATCCACAGCTTTTGTAGGAATCATTTTCTTTGAGGAGACAAGCAATGAGTCTTGGGCACAGGGATAAAACTAGTTTAAGTTGTCGGGTAGAAATTCCTTCCTATATTCATTTTCCTCCTGATTTATGGTGTTCTATACAAGCATTCCAAAGCTAGGAAGAGCACATGAAAGACAAACCAGTCTTAAGCCACCAGCTGATGTATATTTCTCAAAGATTCTGTCAGATAGGTATTTGCCAAAAGACAGCAATAGTGTCAAAAAGTAAGGCACACAATAAAATAAATGAGTCACCAGGGAGTAAACTGCTTGCTACCAAAGACTTCCTCTTTTAAGGCACCTCTATTTCTAAGGAGCCCAAGGATGATGTTCAAGCTTTCAGAATATTGAGAAAGTAGAGGAGAGGAGAAAAAAAAAAAAAAAAAAAAAAAAACACTTTTCTCACCAGGGTAACTGTTGCTCTTTATCAGCAAATCTGCCATCACTGCTGACATTTCTCTTGAAATATATGAATGTAGAAACCCTTTTAAAATTTTCATTTCTATAGCAATCACAATAGATGGCAACGCATAATGACTGAATGCAGATGTAAACAAAACTAGGCGTCCCTATGATTGTCAGAAACTGTGCCTTACATGAGGAAATGTCAATGAATTTAATCTGCTTCAATATAATTAGTTGGTTATTTGAAAAACAGGAAAAACAGAATAGCAAGTCAAACAACAAAACTCTTTCCCCAAGAAGGTCCAATATTTTTTAGCATCTTTTTAAAACAGTAGTGATCTCACTAACAAAAAAAAAAAGCCTTTTCATTTCATCAGTCTTTTGGACAATAAAAGAAAAAAAAATGAGATGGAAAGTAAGCTTCTAGCTTGAATAAGATACTTCTTCATGTTCTCTTTGAAATAAATGTAATAGCATTAATAGTAGAAATCTGTCATGCTATTTTGTCATGCACTACAGTTTCATCACTAACAGAAAAACAGCTTTGTTAAACAAAATTCTGTTCTAACATAGGCAGGATCAGTGCAGAAAGGGGAGCAAGGAGTCCCATACACCTTTTCTTGTAGGAATTATGCTATCTGTACAATCCTCTTGCTTAGTTCCTGAAAGGTTTTTAAGTCATTGGGATATTGAGCTGAGGCTTACACAACTACTTCATTATGGAGAATGACAGGTCTCTGGATAACGGAAGTATTCGCATTCTTTTAGGTCCTCGTGCTGTTATTCCTAAGTACAATGTACTTTAAAGAGAAAAAAATCGCTAACTCTGCACAGAATGCTTCAAGCATACATGACAGTAATTTTTGTGCTTGGATCACAGTTGCTTCTTAGTACATGTAAACATGTTCTGTGGAGAAAGAATGACAATCTGCTATTGCAAGGATCTCTGTAAAATATCACACCTATCAAGATTAAACTCATATAAATATTTTGGAGGATGGGTTTGTAATACATTTCAATTTCCTTGTGAATCAGAGAAAGAATGGCATCCCTGAACTCAGGAAAGGATATAGATCAAGGCCTGCTTGGCTCATGTAGTGAACTCATGAATAGTGAAATCATGAATAGAGAACTCATGCACTCACAGCTTTAAGAGACTTACCAATGCATCAGAGCTGTTTGAGAGCAGTTGAGGTTATCTAGAGTCACTTCATCAGGTAATGACATGAATAGAACTGATATGGATTGGAAAACTGCTTGAAGTATCTGCGTCCTTTACTAGAGTGAAAGCATTTTGTACTGTTCTTATGCCCATGGCAGGTATGTGTGATACTCTAAGCATAAGATCCCATAAGCGTTGTTAAGTGATCCTTGGCACAACGACCTGCACAGAGAGATCTCTTGGGGCAACACCGGCAAAAAATAATCTCAGTAGCAAGCACACAGGCAGCACATACAATACATAGATGGTAAAGACATTTACAAACATAGATCTTGCAGCATTCAACGCAGAAAGCAGCAGGAGTTTTCTGCTACACATCTGTTTTGCAGAAAGCTAGTCTGAGCAAGAATGGAAAATATTATCCTATGTTGAGTTCAGTATTTTGAAATGTAATTGAAGATTGAAGTGTTGATAAGGTTCATCAGCTCTTAACTTTTTCCTAGTTCACCAAGATACCTGCATTAACTGTCTACCATTTCACCACTTATGTTCAGAATTACTGTATCGGAAGACAGAAAATTAAAGAGATCATAAAGAATTAAGGAGGCAAACTATACAAAAAAAAAATGAATCTTGACTCTCCACATATGCATAATTGTATTTGAAGAACACAATATTGAAGGTATGGATTTTTTCCCCTTTTGAATTTCTATGTTTTCTAACATTCCTTTTGCACATTCTGAGAGAAAAATAAAACTTGATAGATTGGAATCTAAAAAGCCTGAACCACAGTATGGTTCTGAAATTGATGTTACAATCCAATACAGATATTCATTCAAGAAATCTCTAAAATTGACAGTCTGACCTCACATCATTTACTAGCTGCAAACAGTAAAAAATATTTTTGCTTTTTGTGCCTTCAATCTATGATTTTATGACTGGTTAAAGATGCCATTTTCAAGACTATACATAATATACATCACTACACAGGAAGTTGCCCATTTTCAACATTTAGTATTCAGCTATTACTTATACTATAGCAATTAAGTTATCTCCCCCAATTTAAGCTTCATGATGGTTGTTCTGTCTCGTCTGTTTATCTACTGACTATGAGTTTGGACTACGCTTAGAGTAATTCACAATACAGGTAACAGCATAGCTGCCAGACTATTTTAAATTATATATAAACTATTTTTTTAAAAAAAATCTAAATCTAAAGGTATCGCAGTGAAAAAATATCAAAATTGTCAGCCAGTAAAGTACAAGGAGCCCAAGAAAGAGGCATGTAAGTTTGTTCTTCACACCTGCTAGATCATTTAAAACACACAGCCACCACTACTCTTCTGCCTTGATTGCCACGGAGTTCAGAGAGAAAGTAGGTTTATATTTTTGTGTATTTAAGCATGGATTAGTTCTGCTTTTGTCAGTAGGAGCACATAGTATCCCTTTCCCTGCCCCCAAACACCAGAATGAAAACGTTTTAAAGTACTAAACATTCGTGTTTTAGTTCCACAGGTAAATAAAACAAGCTTGAAGCATAAAGACAATTACACTGACTTAAAACTACAGCATTCTATATACAGTTACTAGAAAACTTGGCCTAAAATGTTAATTATCAAACAAATAAACAGGCAAAAAATCATACCAAGTAACACTCAACCTACATATTTTGGCACCATTTAGAGTGGGTTATTCCTGAGAACTGAATTTGTTAAGCTATTGTTGCCTAATGAGCTTAACACAAATTTGTTTTAATGAATTAATACTGCTGCCTTCAAATTCAATCAATGCTAATCTAAACACATTGATATTTCCTCATACAAACAGCTAGGAAAAGGCTGTGCAGAAGTTACACAATTACCATACTCAAGCATTACTGACCTTTCACCTCTCAGATGAGATGAAAAATTTCCTGCTGTCCCTTTCAGGAGGTCTTCCCTCTCTGATTTGCTGATGCACTCATTACAAATTAATTGACTCTCTCCACTGTTAAATGGGGTGTGTGCCCTTTGTTCTGCTAAGCAGTTTTCATTACTTCTGCAAAGATTATTCATCGTAACTGGTTCTTTAGAACTCACTTTTTCTTCATCTGAAATAGTCAAAGAATATATTTTTTGTGGAAGTGTTCTTACACAATAAACACAGAGGAAGGAATTCAAAATTAAGTAGTTAATTTTTATGTTACAAGATCAGAATTTGCTCCTATCAGTTTAAAAAAAGAAACCTTAAAAACTTTTAGAGCAAAGAGTTCTGCTTTGCATATGAGTCTTTATGGATATCATTCTTCAAGTCACCTTAAAACTTTGGTCTTTCAACTAGTATTTTCATTTTTTGCAAAATACAATCTGCCTATTTGTAAATATGAAATAAAAGATTATTTTTCAGTACTGGAATCAAGGAGCTAAAGCAAGGGGTAGCTGTTAATCCTGCACCTTGGGATTTATCTATGACAGAAACCTGCACAAAAAGCTTATGTGAATATCTGCATGGCAACAGGGGAGAAATGCAGACTGCATCCTGTAAAACAAAGGTTACAGCTCTGCAACTTGTCGAACTAGTAACATCAATGTATAAGGGTAACAGATTAGACTATGCATAGGAGAACATGACAGCAATATATAGTTATTAAAGATATAGTGAAGATGTAGCAAAATCTCACATATTTTAAGGCTAATTACCTTATTCTACAATTAGTGCTGTTTTTAAAAAAGTGAGATATTTAGTGCATAATGTAAAGTATCAGCCCCATGCAATGAAAGAACTGGGGTTATCACAAAGGAGTCTTTGTTGAAGATGGAGTTCCAGCCTGTTTTGTAGTGAGCCAGTTTTCTGGAAAGCAAGACATCAAGTCATTTCCCATCTGTGAGAAAATTACTTCCAAATCCCATGTTTCAGTGACTTTTATTAAATCTCCACTAATGAAACTCTTAACAAAGTACACTGAACAAACACAATGTAGTTAGAGGCCTGTCAAGGCATATCACTCCTCTTTACCCTTCCTTTTATACTCAAGAATCCATCAAACAATATCCATAGATGATGCCATCTCATTATCTCTTTAAACACTTCAGCATTTAATGCTAGTCTTACCCACTGAAGCAAACAATCAGAAGAAAATGCCTTACTTAGAAATCTATAGAGAAAAAAAAAAAAAAAGGAAAAAAAAAAAAGAATCAAAGCATCTGAGTATCTGAGTAGCTCAGGAACTTCCAGCCCATTATCAGAAGTCAGTATGACTTTTGGAAGTCATCTTTGCAAAACTGTCTTTAAGCCATGTAAATGTCTTCAAAGTCTATTCTGAAAGGATTTGGAAGTCTATATTATGTTAATATAATGACATCTGTAATTAAGAAAAAAAAGAACAAGAAATATGCTCTATGCTGTAACTTGTATGAAAGCATTCTTACTGTGATCAGAGGGAAACATTTACCATGAAGGAAATTTTCCTGAGATGTTCTTCGAAATAAGTCTGCTCGAGCGTTGCTGACTCTTCTAACCTCCTCGGGATCCACACGAGTTTTTGAAAGGGAAATGGAAGAATCCTCATCATTTGCAGAAGTGATTAGTTTTGGCTTCTGTCACAAAGATAAAGAAGCTCTTAAAAAAGTATAGTCAACTTCTTTTCCCAAAGAAACAATTTGCACAAAGGGTACTGGGAAAAATAATTTCTTCAACTTTAGAAAAGCATCTACGCAAGTTAAGTAGCAGCAGTTTAATAACAATAAGCTTGTTTATTAATAAAACAAATGTTAATAAAATCATTACACTGAACAAGCTAAATCATCTATACCAACATCACTACAGAAAGCTTTTTAAAAAACAAGCATTCAGAGGTGTAAATCCAAAATGAAATAACATGAAAAGAGCAACTGAAACTTAGAAGGATTTATTTCCCTCATACATACTTATTTAGCATTATCTTATTTATCATAAAAATAGTGCAGAGACATGTACTAATAATGCTAGAGGCAGATCTATTCTAAGGTTCTTGACCAAGTTTCTTACAATAAGGAACGGTCTATTAGAAAGTCCCTAGCATGATCTTTTGCATTCTCTCAGGCATGAAGAGAGCCAAGAGAGGAGATCCCTTCCCCAGGCTCTGACAAGCGCAAGTCCTCCATAGGGCTACTGGCCTCTATTGGCTGGAAGTTTCTGCACTGGTCTTAATAGGAGATAAACTTGTTCTGTTTTTCTTCTACTCCCATATGTAAGTTAATTGAAAAATCTAACATCAGGATGTAAATATATTTAATACAGACATAAGCATGGTCAGATTTTATTTGATTCTTATAAATACACTGCTTTATCAATATTACTAAATTCTAACATTGTCTGGATTGCTTTTCTCCAATTTTCCCAAAGAGTACTGCTCTGGATTAAAGACATTGTATAAAGCATTAACAAATGTTAACTTCTCTAGTGTGCTCTGCTCTACAGAACATTAAATAAATAACCTGATGTTTAATAAGATTATATACACATGATATATGTGCTTAGAACATGAAAAATACTTCAAAATTCACTCACCTTATACAATAAAGCAAATTTTCATCTGATTCGCGTTAATGTCATTTAGAAATTTAACATAACAATATTTTAACAGCTTAACAATTTTACTTTCTGGAAAAATATTTGAGAAGACTGATTTTACAAGTCTCTGATTACCATTGTAACAGGATTTCATTTTTCCCCAAACTATTTCATTCCAACCTATTTTTACAGCATCCTTTCCCTAATACTATGGGGCACCATTCACTTATACTTTATATATCACTTACTTAATAATGTGTAGTGTTATTTCAGAGAATACTCACATGATCCAGCGGGCTTAGACGAATGCCAGATACAGGTCTTGATTCAGCCAAATCAAAACTGGAAGCATGAAGACTAGCAGAGAAATTAAATATAACATGACCCAGTAGCATTTTTTTTTTTTGTTCTTAATTGCATGCTTCCTCCCTCTACCAGTGAGGTATGGAAAAAACAAAGAGGACGTGAAGCATGACATTGCACAGCATACACATCTTTACCTCCCACTCTTCTTTCCATGAATGTTGTTTACCTTTGATACCTGGCAAGGCATCAGTGTCAAGGGAGAAGAATCCTGAGACCAGCTGCACCTCTGTCCTGATACAGCTTATTTTATACACATCTACAACAGTCCTCCCCTGAAAGCCTAAATCCATTCACATGCCCAAGGGTGTTTAGCACTCAAGCTATCTGACACAAGCTCCAGAACACTGAAGGGGAGAAAGCTCCCATTTGTGCAAGCTTGCTCCTTCCCACAGCACGCAAAGAACAAGTTGTTCCTTCTATATGGGCACAACACTGTATGTAGTAAGGAATATAAGATAAGCAAAGTGCCCGAAGTCATGTTGCCATGAAAAGAACTTGGACTCCAACTCACTTTTTGGCCATGCAAGCACATTTGCAGAGAGTTTTTACATTATCTTAAAAAAATATGGTTTACAGACATTTTTTCCCCTTCCCCAGTACTCTTCATGTACAAGAGCCATGATAACCTCTGCAGGAGGCAGAGGATCCAGAGGAACTTCCTGAACATGGAGATTAACATCAACAGTGAGTATTGTTAGAAGAAGACAAAGGATGTGATTAGGTTGAGATAATCCAGGAAGAACCACCATAAACAGTTACAGAAACGAATCTCTTGCTACTAAAGGGTATTTGAAAATCTTAAAGACAAGTACCTAAAAACTGAAGGGGGTCTGTTTTCTGGAGTTCGTGAGGATCCAGATCCAAAAAGTTTCCTTTGATTCTCTGTAGGTGTAAATGGCCTCTGAGTTCTTAGTGTTCGTAGGGCATTTCTTGCTTCATTTATAATCTCAGTACTAGTCTTCTGCTTTGGCATGGAAAGCCTATAGAATGGTTCTGGCTTTTCTGCAGTATTCCTGAAAGCCTGCATTCCTCTGCAAAGTCATGCACAGAAGAACACAGTACAATTTACGTAAAAGGCACAGAATATAATACTAATGTTTACACTGCATCAATGTAGGGGTGTTTTTTTTTTTTTTTAAAAAAAAAAAGAATATTATAACAATATCCAAGTAGTTAAATGGTGGAAAATAAAGATCCATCAACACTGTGTTGCTGTCTCTGCTTATCAGTTGCAAGGGAGAAAACTCAGAAACAGCAGAAAGCATATGACATAGAGATCCTTTAGATTTTCAGTGGACCCAGAAAACATCCTGATCACTGCAAAAGTACTTTCATGACTTTCATGGCCAAGTGCACTCTAGTCCCTGACACTGCAGAAAAACACTTGAGTACTTCTATGATAATTAAATTGGAATTTTAATAAAATGATGCAGAGAGCATTTTCCTTTCAACAAACTTAGGTTTTCATCTTGCCAAGCACAGTTTCCTACTAAGCCAAAAGACACTGTTATCAATTATCCGGCAGTAAGTTCTTTTCTCTGCAAAGAACCCCTTCCCAAGACAGAGAGACAACATTAACACAAAATAAGTCATCAATCCAAACTTTTGATCAGTGTTCTGTCCTGCAGCATCTTGTGGCAAATGCATTTAACAGTGAAAGACTCGCTTCATAAATCTATCGAACTTCCCCTTCCCACTCCCCAAAATAAATTTAAAAAAAAAAATCATCCTAGTATAGTACGCTGCAGACACCATCCTTTCATTTGACAGTAAACTTACTAGCCTTACACCAGCCCAAATTCCCCCTCTGCTCTTCAAACTTATCTAAGCAGAAAACAACATGTTTCTGAGCACTGTCTTTGACCCAAGCTCACCTGTGGTAACTTCTGTTCTCTAGTCAGCTGAGGACAATGAGCCAACATTAGATCAGACAGTGCTAGTTCAGATATTTCTGAACTGTGAGGCAAAATTACACACATACACACAAAAAAATCCCACACCACTCACTTCCTCAGTTTTAGTTCGTTTCTTCCCATTTTGCAGTTTTAAAACTTCTATCTGCTCTTTCTCTGCTTTCTTCCAGAGTCCCACACACTGGCAAGGTTCCACAGCACACACACAACCCAACCCCTTCAGCTGAACTAGATAAAACCGGATACTGAGGTTGCTGCACCAACCTCATCTACTCCAACATGCAGAAACAAGAACGAATCAAGAGCCAAAGTCTGACAATGTTCTCAATACCTCCTATTACCACCAATAATACATTACTTTTCTTCTTTATAACTGAATTTGGCTCCCTATTCTTTCCTCTATTACAATGTAATTCAAATGAGTTAAGCAAGAAGCTCCACTGTATAAGTCTGTTTGGAGCAACTGTATTTCCCACTGAATAGGAAAAGTGGATTATCATTCCTTGTTCTCCCTAATAGTCAGAACCAAGATTTGATGTTTAAGAGGAAGGACTTTTTTGTAGACTATATGTGCAGCATACTGATTTAGTCTATATGGAAACAATAGCTATAAATAAATAAATCATAGGGATCAATAGAATTCTACTATTGGAGTTAGTTCACATTTCTTCTTCTCTGATCCACCTATCTATAGCCACCTGGGTAAATTATCATATAAATCTTTGAGAGTTCTGTTGTCTTATATTTAAGATCTGAAGGCTGCTGTTTTCTTTAATTCTTGGAATTTCTGTGCCCTGTCACAGAATGTCTATTTTGTAGGATTCAAGTGTTTTTCTTATAGTTAAATGAAGAAGCAGATACCATTTCTGTGAAACAGCACCACCTCTGAGTGTCATCAGTTTTTGCTACATTTTTGTCAAATCTTTCTGTTCTAGAAGCACATTAACTAGTTACAATTGAGACCAAACTTCCAATAGCACTTTAAGTCTTCACATTTTACCTCTTTAACTGACAAAGTAGCTTTTCCACTGTGAGCTTTACTAATAAATTTTATTTCAGTCCCCTTTCAACTCATTAAAAATAAAGTTTTAATACTTAATCTTGCAAAAACAACCCGCAAGGGAGCTGAGAGCTCCGAGGACGCAAGCAGAGGCACTCGGGAACTGGCACCGGGTGGCAGCACTGAGCACAGCTCAAGACTATTTCCACTGACCCTGACACAGCATTCATATTTAATAATAACGCCATCATCGAGCATTATGTCAACATATCAGCCACTCACAGTCCTAAATTATTAGTCACAAAATGTAACAGAGCACAGGCATACAAGTAAGCAACGTCATAAAAATATAAGAATATATATAGGATAAGAAAATCGATCTCTTGCAAGCAAGTATGAAGCACAAGAAATAACATAACTGAACGAGTTTGTCTGCTGTACTATTACAGCACCACTACTTTTCTGTCTTTACATTAAAATAATCAAATTTTTCATTTTAAATGCTTCAGCATTTGCTCTGCTGCAGCAAACTGCATGAAGTTTCACACTTGATCCTCTTGTAAGAATTTATATCTAAAGTATTTTCAAAACTTTTTCTTTTAAATATTTTAGTTAAAAATAAGACATTATTTTAGTTTTTAGTGCTTCTTTCTAAAAATCCAACAATAATCCTATTTTGCTATGCAATACCACCCCTTTGCAGTAGCAGACAGAAAACAGGAACAGTGTAACTGGGAGAGATGGATGTCATTCCTCACAATTGTCCCTACTTCCCAGGGAGCCTTTAGTTTGCACAGATGAAGAGCTCTCCTCTGCTTCCACACTGCAAGGCTTAAAACAGTGTCTGAAAAGCTGTAGTTGGTCTCCTGCTTTATTCTATTCTTCCCCAAGGTTTACTCCAGACATCTCACTCATGCTGTTCAGGAAGATTTGAAAGGAGGTGTCAGTTCAGTACCTCTGCTCAAGAGGTCAGGCTCCAAGAGTCAGCACAGCCCTTTCTCTCCCCCCAGGTAAAGTGGCTGCACTCCCACAGCATCCACCCTGAGCTAACAAGCACAGAGATCCCATCAGATACAGCATGCACTGGTTGTACTCTCCTACCTCAGATCCCAGAGCTGCACCATGGGATCACACTGCAGCACACAGAGTGGGTATCTCTCAGTGAACACTAAACACAGTGCTACATTTCATAGGACAAACACGCTGATTGTGACTGGAACACAGGAGGAGGAGGAGGAGTAAGTCATCGTAGCAAGAAAATAAACTTGAGCTAGATACTGGTCTAATATGAGTGAAAAGATTAAAAACTGTTTAAAAGACCATTACGCCTCTTTAATAAAAACTTGAGTGCTACAGCAGGTGTTACCACATAATTTTAAGGGCAAAAAAAATAGTGACTGTTTTGCTAAACTAGTGAGAAGAAATCTTGTGCTCACACTGTAAAATACTCTAATCACTGACAGTCCAAGTAAGGCTATAAAGTGGTTAATATCCAAACATAGATTTAATAGTTACTATAAGGCAGATTCAATAAGAGGTATTATCAGATACAACAATATTTAAACAGTAACTCCAAAACAAACTTGCAGCACATCAATCACCACTGAAATAAACTCAGATTTCATAAAGTTTTGCAGCATAGAACTCCCTAGCAATTAGAGAAATATATATATAAATAAATAAAAGTAATAAGAAAGAAACTGCACCTGTAGTTCATCAGGGATCCTGACTTTCAGTGTGGCCGGCAGACACCACATCCAAGATGGACCCAAGGCAGCACCTGTGGAATAAAATAAATGAAGTAAAAACGCACCGAGCACTGCAGGGCAACAGAATCAAACCCGGCACAACCAGGGAGCCCCCAACCCCGCTGAACACCAACCATTACCACCCACCCCAACACAAAACGGCCGCGGCGGTTAAAGCCCAACGGCCGGGCGGGGTGAAGGGGCGCCACGCGCCGCGGCGCCCGCCGTTCCCATGGCAACCGTACACACCATGGCCGCCCGGCCGCGAGCGGGAAGCGGCGGGACAAGGCGCCAGGGCCCCGCGGGGGCCCCGCGGGAGCCTCGCTCACCCGCAGCGAGGGGCAAACGGTCCCGGTGCTGCTGCCGCCGGTGCCGTTAGGGCGCCAGGCCCAGCTCACGCGCCCCAGCCGGCAGCGCGAAGGGAGCCCGGAGAGCAGGGCGCCTGCGCGGGCGGGTCGCTCAGGCGCACGCGCAGTTCGGGCGCCGCGGGGCTGCCGCCATAGTGGCGGGGGCGCTGTTGCGCCGCGGCCGCGTTGGGCAGGCGGGAGCGTTGGGAGCGTTGGATGAACTTGGTGACCGTGACTTGTCACTTGTGCCGAGGGAAAGCGACAGCGTTTCCCGCAGGGACAGGCCAAACGTTTGCCGGACTTGAGGAGAGTAACTGTATTAGGAGACTCCTCTTCTTGGAAATGTACTACCTAGACTCAGTTAAAACTTCCTCACTTAAACCCTTTTTCACGCTCTTTTTATTGAATGAATTCTCTCAGCACCCATTTTAAATGCATATACCTAATTAAATCACCTTGTATATATTGACACTGCTTTAGAATGGACGTATCATAAGACCTGGCTAGGTCCGGACTACACCACCACCATCTGTACAAGGGACTGCCAAGGTAAAAACAAGGTGTTCTGGGCTCTTCTGCCTAACCAACCAAAATAAACAAACAAATAAATAAAACTACTATGTGAAATTTGTTTAAATTTGTTTTGTTTGTTTGTTTTAGTTTTTAAAATCATTAAAGGGCTTTGGTGCTGGTATCCAGACTAGTTTTCAATTCACTAATTTAAACCTCTCTAGAAATGAAATCTATCCGGATATCCAAGAACAGAGAGCCTATATTTCAGTGCCATTCAGAATTACTCAACAGTAGACACTTTGCTTGCCAAGTGGTCGTACTCGGATTTGTCCTATTGCTGACCTATAACAGCAGCCTCCGACACCATTCCAGCAGCACAAACAGAGATGTAATCTCCACTTTCCCCTATTTCCTTCATCTTTTTTTCAAATAAAACGAAAACCAACAGTCCTACCTGCAATCTGGACAAGAGTCTTCCTTCCATATTCCATTTTGCATAGACCGTCTGGTACATGCTGCTAAATGGGCTCCATGTTTCACATCACCTGTGGTTTACTACCAGCACAAGTGAAGCAGTTCATTTTACAGCCCTTGGAAACAACCCCTATATTTAAGTTAGCTAATACGTTTCACTCAAACAACTTTTTGAAGGGCTCCATTATATGCCCCAGGGGAAATCTGTCAGGGGAAAAGAACACTGGTTTTAGTTGAACTTTTCTCAACATTCCTTGAACCTCCTTATTCAAATTTGGCCGAAGTTTAAGGTCTTGGAAACCGCAATGATCACGATGACGGCTTTGCATGGTGCGATGTGGTCACTCGGCAGCACCATCACACCGGCCTGCCCTTGATGTCCTCCACGCTCCGGGCTGGGTCCTCTCAATGGAAACTTGTCCCGGGATCTGTGATGACTTCTGTGGATTCCCTCATAATTCTGCCACCTCTGACAGTGACTGCAACACAGCCTTTGGTGCAACCACAGAGATGTCCAGCACGGCCGGTTATGCACTTGTAGTTTATGCACTCCTTATTATGGACAACATTCTGGGCCAAGATGCTGCTCCGATGATTCACATAAGTCTGTGGGGAAGGTACCCTGAACTATCAAACCAGATTTACCAGATTTTTAAGAACCGTGTCAAAATGGTTGGGTTGCAGGGCCCCTTCGAGAGCTCACCAGATGTGCACGGTCAGATCACTTAGGGAATTTGGCTGTAACAGGGCCGGTGCATTAACACAGCAATCTTGTTTACTTTCTCAAGGCTTCTAAATCAGCATTCTTGGCCTTTCTTCCTAACTCCCCCTTCAAAATGTAGCTACCAGCTGCTGGTGGGAGGGAAAGGGGAGCGCATATTAAGAGTAGTGAAATGTCAGCATTGGGCAAGAGTCCAAAAAGTCAAAAATTCAGAACTTTCACAGAACAGAAACAAAGCTTTTGCAAAGCACTGAGTGGGCACTTCTATCATTTACAGAAGACACTGGCTTTAAACCAGTAAAATTTAGTTATCACTGGAACAAAACCAGATGACTCTAGATGAGTTTTAACTACAGTGGTACCAAATGACTGAGCATATATTCTCAATATATAATGCTGTAGAACTTGGACTTCCTGATTTTTATCCAGGAAATCTAAGACAGAAGTGTCCGTGCACATGCAGCACACACGTAGGCAGTAATGCCGGGCCTTCTGTGCATGTGTTGAGCAGATTATCTGTGAATATGCAATAAACTGGATGTTTCCAGAGCACATCACACTTACCTGCATATACAGAGCCTGCCTGTGCAGCACATGTGCTGCAGGTCCAGAGCATCCTGTGGTGTGTCAGGCTCATTGTTCAGGTACTAAAATTTCACACATGTGGTTACTTAGGCAGAGGTTTGGTAGGGTCTATGCATTTATATACATACTTATATATATGTATTTTCCATCCGTACATATATTTGACACGTGTGGTAGCTATTTAAGGAATGTGCTTGTCTGTAATACCTGGAAATATAGAAAACAAGGCAAAACAAAGCAAAGCACTGTCGCTGATTTTGATGTCTCTACTAGCTTCAGGAAAGGCTGCACAGCGAATGAAGGGATCCTGCAGCACTCTTCATGTTTTTTGCAGGAGACCACTAAATTAGCAGCACACTTTTATCGTCTGCTAGATATTTTTGTTATTTTTTTTTCCAGGTACAATGTTCTGTCCTTACTCAAGACTTTTGCAGTCTGTGTCAAGGACAAGCTGTGCTGCTGTGCCTCTGTAGCTGCAGAGCTTTTTAGCTCCATTAATGATGGCAAGATGGAGAGGGAGGCAGAGAGAGCCCACCATCCTGAACTGGCAGACCTTGTGTGCCTTCTCCCAAACAACACTGATGTAGAAAAACCTGCCCCGAGAGATCACCATGGAGAAGCATTCCTTTCATCCCGTGCATTCAGATTTGGATGTGTATCTTATTTACTGTTCCACCACAGTCAGCAAAGCAAAAATCAACTTAATCTCATTCCTAATGCGCTACCCAGCATGAAGGGACTGTGCAACAGGAAATATTTAACTTTACATAGTTCACAGGAGACTGAGCATCCCATGTAATGCCAAAATGCCCAGATCAGCATGACTTTCCAGAAAGCAAGCAACACCTTTTTTCCTCACTGCCTGCTCTTACCAGCTCTTTCCTCGGGGTGAATGTGCTGGAAGGCTGCCATGAATCTAAGTTCCAGACCTGAAATTTGATCTCATCCAGTGTTCACAGAACAGCTCAAAACGACAGGACCATTTGCTTTGCTGAAGTAGTAGTTTGGAGAATACGTCCTGCAAACAGTGATTTAGTGTTGGCTGTCTCTGCGTTCTGCTCATTTGTGGTACTCAGTATTTTAGGCTGCTATGGCTTTCTAGATAAGAAGGAATCTTTTTGGCTCCCCTCAATAAACAAGGGCTCTCTGCTGCCTGCCTGATGCACAGTTTGGGTTTCTTCTGCGTTCCTGGTGCTGAAAAGTCTGCAGACACATCTGCAACACATGCAGAAATGGGCTATTGCACCAAATAAAGATTTCCTTATAAATCTGACCCAGTATTGCACTTTTTTTTTTTTTTTGATGGGACAGTTATTATGTCACAGTGTGCAATGGCAGCTCCACAGGTATCACTGTCAGTTGCTGTGTGGTTTTCATTGATTTTCCTGATACTGAATTCTCCAGCTGGTTAAGAAAAACTGGAGGGAAGGACCTTTCTAACCCAGGAACCTAGATCTGATTCCCTGGAGAAGGAATTATATGGCTGCCCAAGCTGGGGAAATGAGGAAATTTGCATTTTCAAACCTCGAAAGAGCAGAGTCATGAAGAATCTGACCCCAAAAATACAAATCATCTTCTACAGGGAAGACATCCTTTTCTGGAAGAGCATGAAAGTGAAGAGAAGCTATAGAGAAGACCAGCTAAAGGGTAAAATTGACTGCTAAAGAAAACTTAACTTTAAGGCAAATTTCTTAACTGAGTCAAATGTTTAAAAAACAAAGTGATAATTATTCTGTGAATTCGATTCTCACCTTCCCAGTTTTCGTAGCTGTAAAATGCTATGTATAGGAATTATGAAAATGGTTATTCTAATGTTTTAGGTAGCTATCTCATTAAAGTTTAGGTTGTTGCATGTATGAAGTAGTTCAGAATTTTGGAAACTCTTTGGAACACTTTGGAAACTCCACTAAGATCTGAAATTTAATTTTCATGGAGCTGAACTGTATTTTCCACAAATAGGAAGAAAAATAATTCATTTGTTTTTACTACTGTGGTATTCGATTTTGAGTGCTATTTTACTGATGGAGTTCCTCAAGGATGTATCTTGGGCATATCTTTATTAATTACCTTAAAATTGGAAGATGGAGTTTGTTGATGAATTTTGCTGATGACACAAAAGTGGGAGACATCATTAATACAGAAAGGAATCTCAATATGACACAGTAAGAACTGAATAACCTTGACAGCCAAAGTAATAGAAGTGCAATGACATTTAATAGCACAAATTGCAAGCTCATGTCTTTGAGAACTAATACAAATTTCTATCACAAGTTGCAAGGTCATCAAGTTTGGAAGCAGGGAAATGCCTGCACATGCAAGCTAACCAAGGGGCTCAAATGGGAAAGGGCTGTAGGTTCTAAGCTGGTCTGGAAAATTCAGACTGAAAATGTTAAAAAGGTTTAAAACCACTGGAGAAGTCATATTTTGAAAGTGTCTCCAAGAAAGAGTGGAGGAGGAAAATAACTAATTTTATTAAGAGTTATATTAAAGTAGTATAAAAAGAATGATATGAGGTAGCTGCCAGAAATAGCTGGAACTACGACTCAGTTGTCCTATTCAGTATTCCCGTGAAAAAAAAAACTTAAGTGATTTATTAGCTATTCATAAATAAAAAAAAAAAAAAAAAGGAAGAGAGAGGAAAGCAAGTCTTCATTTATAAATTAGCACAAACTACTTCATTTTTCAACTGGTGCACCAATTCTTTGCCTTTGTTGGTAATATGAAGAGCAATACTATTTACAAGGGCAAGATGAACGCATGTGAAACTTTCCATTCCTAGTCAGAGGACTGAAAAAAAAAAAGAAATTCCAGAGAAAAGAAACACCACTCCTCCCTCAGGTACCACCGGAGCTCCTGGAGCATCACTAGTTTTTCCCAGCTGCTGGAGGCCAGGGCCTTTCCTGCCTAATGAGACCATCATTTGGCAGCTCGGGGAAAAGGCAGCATTGCAGTGTGGGCCCTCCAAAGAAAACCACTGTTTTCTCTTTCTTTGTATGATTGTATGTTCATGTGTGGGTCCCCACATGTGTTTTCTCTGCCATGGTTTGCTGTGCAACAACAATAATCTCTCTTGCTTTGTAGCATACTCACAGTAAATGGCTTTTGAGATTGATTACATGCCTCAACTTTGCTTTGGCTATTAATCAATCTCAGCAGCTGTTTATGGCTTTGTACATTACAAAGCAATAAAGATTATCCCTTAAAGAGCTGCTAATGCCTCATGGAAAAGTTTGAAAGCCATTATTTTCAGAAATAGTACTGCTGATACAGAATTTTCTGGCTTTTTCTTCCTTGTTATTTAAGAGTGATTGTGAGGTTTACAAACCTGTTTCTAACCATCTTCATTGCTTTTTAGGATTCCTTTCTACTGCCTCGTGTCTTTTTTAAGTGGCTGCAGTGGTGCTACCCTGATGACACAGTGTTTCATCTAATGGTCCAGATTCTTCATGAGTCAGCCCTGGATTTGGTGTACAGGAAACAAACGGAGGAAACCTCAACTTTGGCTCTATTTCTGTTTTCCCTTCGTGACATTTTAAAGACTTGTTCTCTCTGGAGAGTGAACCATTGAAAATCTAGTAATGGACTTAAGAAAACAGAACTCCCCATTTGGGCACTTCTATTCCACAATAAGTAAACTAAGGCAAAAGGCATTCCTTGTTATTCTGGAATGGGAACATCCATGTGGGCAGCAGTACATTCCTAAGTACAGAAATTTATTTCTACTTGCAGAATTACCGGCAAAAATATATCCTAGTTTCTAGCAACAGCTGCAGCTCAAAATGTTCAGATTTGGCGTGACCTTGCAGCTGTCTTAGATGTCCCCTCTTTGTACCTGTGCCAAGGTACCTCCTTCCAAAACCCTGCTGCTCTGCTCAGCACCACCTCTGAAGAATGGCTGGGCTGCTCTGGATTTTTGCAGCTGCTGTTTTTCATTATTTCTTGTACCTTACAACCTGCTTCTGAAGACAGAACAGAAAAGTGGGTGAAAGAATTACTTTGCCTTTCTTTTTCCCTACATGTATTTGCCCAGCAAACTCCAATCTGGACAATGTCTCTCTCTTACTGCACTGGCAGAGCTACCTTGGAGATTTATTGCTCATGTTAAACCACAAGCTCAGGTTTTGCAAACTTTCCGGTGCTCTTCAGAACAGTATTCAGTCCTGATATGCACAAAATCTTTTCTAGTAGTTAGAAGTTATGTTTCATTCAGTCATTTGTTTTTCTACCAAAAGCACCAACAAAATTCCCAGGGTGTGCGCAAAATGTTGTAATCCTGGCCTGGCCCCTCAAAACTGGACTGTGAGCTGCCCATCCTTATCACATGCACTAAAAACAGCAGAACAGTCATAGTTGATACTGAACTTGGTTCCAGCTATATTAATGACAAACAGGTTTAAATATACATTTAAATATGAATGAAATATGTGTAATAGGTATACAGCCATTAATAATAACGATACCAGAAATGCACCAACATAAGTAGAAATATTCTCTCAATAAAGAGATGTGGTAAAATATGTTAAAGTGAAGAAGGAAAAAAAATAAAACCTACAATAAAGCAAAAATAATTTGGTGAGAGAAAGCTTATCTGAGGATAGAGGCAATGAAATGGAAATGTAGTCAAGAAGAAAAGAGAAAATAAGCATGAAGGGGTGGATGGAATTCCCTCCACTTTTTTTTTCTTTTGTTTTCTTTTAATTGGCATCTAGCCTAAGGAGTTTTTAAATCATCAAAATGTTCATAGAAACATTTCAGATCTTGACAGTAGGTGAATGCAGCCCATTTGTCATGTGAGTCTTCACTTTGGTAAAATTAGTTACAGAATCAGATGCCGCAGAATGACATATGTGAGAGGAAAAGATTCACTCATCTAAGAATGGCTATTTTTAGTAACTATAGCAAGTGGTGTGGATAAAAAAAAAAGTAGGTGAGATGCCCTGATGAATTTTCCTGGTGAAACTCATGTGCATCATCTAGAAAAGTTACTGTAAACAGAGAAAAGGTAGAGGAAGATTTCATCTTATGAGACCTATCATCATCCCCATTTCTGAGGAAAAGATACAGAAAAGAGGTGGTGCCAAGAATTTTAAATGATATATAAGTTCTTGTTCCACAAAGTTTAATATAATCAGAAAAGTCAGTATTGCCAGATGCTGTGAAATGTTAATAGCCAGTGTTGCATAAAAAGACCCCTAAAATAGCATCATCCTAGGGTTAGTAAGATTTTTCAGCAGCATTTAACAAGAAATACCATGGAAAGTGGATGAGTGAAGTTGGTAAAGCCAATACTGCAACATGATATAATTTACTTCAATTTCAACAATGTAAACTGTTAGGAAAAAGTAAATTCCTTATTTTAGAAGCCAAGTTTAAGAGTAAGCCCTGGGCACTGGTAACACATGTTCACCTGCAGCTACCAGGTGCATATTGCAATAGTGCTGCCAACTGCAGCATCACTCTGCCCAGGTCAGACTCTCAACACGTTACATTTCCTTTCACCATCCCTATGCTGCTCATAAATTTCTATTTCTTCCCTGTAAAAATCCAGCAGACCTCTTGGCATCAAGTGACTGAGCCTTGTTTGCTCTACACCACTGATTTAAAAGTGATCGAGTCCTTCATACTTTAAAAGGATTTGGCGCACAGTCAAGCAGTGGAAACTTGCCCAAGATGTTTAATTTGTGTAGGCACAGGAAGACAGCCAGCAATAAGACTATCATTAAGTGTACTCTGGAGTCACGCTAGAAAAACGAGCTTTCCCAGTTTGGCACTATGTCCAAACGTGGTGGATGGACAAGAAATAGGACGGCTGTACTCTGAGGGGTCCTGCAGCAGCTGACACCTTTCTTCCGACACTGGGGTCATTTTCTCACTAGTTCTCAATACTGTTATATGCCCATCTGCCTAGCAGAATCAGTGGGAAGTTTGCTCAACTACTTTAGGTTCCAGTGTGTTACTATTAGGAATGAACATTAATCAAAGCAGCATTTCAGGCCTGGCCATTGATAATCCCGATATCTCTCATATGAAATCAGATTTAATTTCTTAAAATAAATGCACTTAACTGTTTAATGGGAGGCACAACCATGAACTGGGGCTTGAGGCCCTCGTGGAGAGAAATTACACAGCAGTTGCGCAGGAAATAAAATGTGGTTTTTGTGGACGTACTTTGCAACAGAAGTGGTTGTGTTTCTGATTATAAAATTCCCATTGCCTAGCACGGCTTAACAACCAGAAAGATCAGAGCCTACCACACTGACTGGGCTTCTTCATCTTGTCTTCTCTGTCTGGAATTCACTTTTGCAAGCAGTAGACAAAAGATCACCTCTTGTGAGCCATTCTAAGTATTTTGTGTCAAATTGCGGCTTATCATCCCCAGAGCACAGGGCAGGCACCACAATATTTATAATAAAGACAATGAATGACAATAACATTTTGAGTCAAGCTGCAGTCTTCATAGCGATCCAGGCACTGCTGTTCACGAAAAGAAAGAAGGGCTCAAGGCTTATGGTCTTCCTGAACTTCACATTTAGGAAGATGGGTAATACTGAAATTTCTAGGTGACTCCTTACTGAGGTAGACAGCAAACAGAAGTTGGTGAAAGAAAAATCACCAACTTGATGATGTTCTAGGTCAGGCTATGGCTAAAGCATATAGATATGCAGGATGCCTGTGCTGACGCAGCATTGAGATCTGCTGTTTATAAACTAGGACCATCCACGGCAAGGGCAGAAGGAGGGAAGCACAGTGTTTCCAGGGAAGGAAGGGAGCTCTGTTTTGGTCTGCACAGGGAGTGGAACACAGTGGAACATCTGGAGTAAGACTATTGGGAAAAAACAACTGAGGTTTGGGAAAGGAGGGAAGAAGGATCGTTATCTGTGGAGAAGGTACAGATGAATCCACAGCAGGGAGGAGTGACAGAAATTCCCCTTCA
This sequence comes from Eudromia elegans, assembly GCA_003342815.1. NCBI lineage: Eukaryota > Metazoa > Chordata > Aves > Tinamiformes > Tinamidae > Eudromia > Eudromia elegans. The sequence continues at coordinate 2,213,545 of PTEX01000112.1, read as the reverse complement.
CTTACAAATCAGTTACCATCTTTGTTAATAATCAGTTACTTAGTAATAGACTTTGGTATTTAAGCCTATATAGCCGTACAGTGACCTTGCATTTTGCCAAAATACAGCCAAGACATCAAAACCATGAAACAAACTGAGATTATTCTCCATCAGCTGCTGGAGAGCTGCTATGGGAATGCTACAGCTGCCACAGATCTGGCAAAAAAATGGCAATGATACACTTGGGTTACAGAGGGTGTTGTTTCTGGGAAATCCACATTATCCGAGAAAGCCAAACCTGCCCAGCCCGCATCAAGAGAGCAATGTTTTGGGATAATGAACACACATATTGATATTTTTCTTAGTAAAGTTCTACAGAGGCAAAATCAAAGTCACTTTTATCAAAAGTAATGTGCACAATAGCATCATCTTTCTGGGTGATACGAATGTCAATGCAGCACGAAGGATAACAAATATTGAGTTACTCTTGCTTGAAATAATTTTGAGATGCCAACTTACATAGAAACAGAACTGGTCATCGCAATTTTTTAGGCTTTCCAACTTTGCCCTCTCATCTAGGTAAGGAATGAATAAGGAGTATTCTCTTAACATCGGCAGCTGTGTGTGAATGCCCAGCTGCTGCTATTTGGAAGAAGGACACTTTGCATTATCCTCAGCACAATATTTACAGAGCTAGGATTTAAGAACGGGGAGCACCAGCATTTTCTTCT
>PTEX01000112.1:2068206-2212820 GCA_003342815.1 Eudromia elegans | reverse complement strand
GAGTTGCTTGCCTTCACCCAAAATACCTGGGATAAAATTATGGTTTCACTGGGCTGAGAGCCTTGTCAGGGTCTCTGTGAGACCAGGATTCCCCTGATGCTCCTGTGAACATTCAGCCCATGGTTGCAATATGATCTGTGACTTCCACATCTGCATGGAGCCAGCAGATGCTCTTCAGCATTCGATACAGGCTATTCAGACCTATAACATAGGTTTAGGCAGAGCAAATGCCAATACACATTTAGAAGAGGGGAAAAAAAAAACCCCAAAACAAACAGACACACCAAAAAATTCTCCTTCTATTTTTCTTATTTTATCATTAGCTAACCGATATCTTCATGAGAATAAGGGCTACTAAGCAATAATTCCATTGCTGCAGCTTTTCCTAGCTCTTTCCAATAACTGCATTTCTTATGTAGTCATATTTATAAATACTGAAATAAAAAATTATCTAAATGCACCATATTTTAAATAATTTCAATTATGATCCTGCCACTTTTTATAATGGATGGTAACACAGAACAACAAGAGTTGATCATTTTACCAATGCAAAAAAATTTAGTCCTGATTGGATGAAAAATTGAGCATTTTTTCCTACAATTTAAGAATTCAGGGAGAAGTCTTTTCATATAAAAAGTAGAATTTCACCAATAAATCAGTAAAACCAGTTTTTAGGCATGTGCTCTATCCTTTCATTAATATGCTCTTTTAGATTGGTTGAGTCTCTTTCTGTTTTGTAATTAACTTATCAAGGAGTAATGGTCTAATTTGAACAAGCTGACTGGATGACAGAAATACTATTTGTTTTAAATTGAAAATATTTCAGCATCTGCCAAGATTAGATTTCCTTAAATTATTCTTTAAAAACATTGATTTCTTATACTGTATTTCCTTTTCTCAATAAAACAGAAATATGTGTTCAAGGGAAGGTGTTTTTAAGGAGACGCTGCTGAGAAACAAAGCAATTCCGATAATATTAATCCCTCTCCAATGAGCCACCAAAAATACAGTTTCCATTTAATGCTCCAAGTTTGGTCGTAGTCATTTTTTATTATCCACTAGACTGAGAATCTGAAATTAAATGTTTAGCAATATTTATATGAATGAAGAAGCCCCCAGCTTTATACATGGACATAACTTGGACACTCTTAACATAGTAACTTATTAATTCTCTCCAAAACTGGTACCTGATAAAAATATATAGCCCGAGTTTACCAAGTAAAAGCATTTTGGTGATATATCCAGGTTTGATGCACTCACTATATGTGAACACTGCTGCTGCAGCAATGCCTGATAATACCATTCATCTGCTTCACTGCTGCCACCCGAGGCAATATTGAGCTAAATATAGGATTTGAAATGGTCTTTACCTGTGCTAACCTCACATTATGTGGCTACCATTAGAAGCCTCATAAAGGCTTGCATATACAAGCCTTACATTAAGGCTTATATTAAGGTCCTATATTACACCTTATATGAAAGCACAAGGCCACTTATTCTATTTGGAAAGCAGAAGATAAAATATACTTGGCCAGACCAAAGGTCTCCATAGCTTAGTCCTTAGCTGCCACTGTGAGGAACTTAAAAAAAGTTCATCTGACCAAGACACTGATTTCTTTCCAAGGTACATCCCAAGCTAGAGACTTCATTCAGATCATGCAGTAATAGTCTCCAATGGCCCTCTCAGATTACTCTAATTCCTTTTTTACTCATTCATATTTTTGCTACAGGAGTACACATTACTTTGCCTTCAGTTCTACATTTCGGGAAAAATAACTTCCTTTCATTCTGAACTTACCACATGAGGCTTTTATAGACTCCCAGTTGGTTTTGTCATTGGGAGCAACAGTGTAGGTTTGCTCCCTAGCTGCCCTTCTCCATAGCAGTAATTTCCTAAGATCTCTTTCCTAGCTTCTCCTCAGTAACGCTCTCTACAACAGAAAAGTTTTGAGTCTGTTTAATTTTCATTACCACCTCCTCATATGACAAACACTCATGATGATCTTTGATCATTTTTGTTGCTCTTCCTGGCAACCTTTTTGAGATGAGCACCTCCCCACAATATCCAAAAGAGAACATACCAATGTTTTTGATTTTCTCTCCATTTCTTGTCTTGATAACACCATACAAAACCTGGACATCTTTAACTGTGACTGAGTATTTTCATCAAACTCCTCAAAATTATTCCACCATTCTTGAACGGTAGCAATGCTTGTTTAGAAGCCATCGCTCTGCACTGAAATGTTACAATATTCTAAAATTAACACAATTTCATCAGGCTTTTTTTCTAATTCAGCTATTCATGGGGTCTTTTTGCAACACTTCACAGCTGGTTTTTGGTCATAGTATCCTAAAGAACTTAGCATCCCCAGTAACCTCATCACCTTACTCTTCACATTTTCTCACATCATTTATTAAAAGAACACAGATCCCCAAGGAAATTTTACAAACCTCTGCTACAAAAACTTATTATTTTTATCCACTGCTGCATAGCTTTTAAACAGCTACTCAACCGCAGAAGATCTTTTCTCTTACTTCATCAGAAACTCCATTTTTCATGAGCCTTTGCTGAGGGACTGATTAAAAGTGTTTTGGAAAACTATCTGGATCATTCTCATTCACTTTCATACACTCATCATAATGGACTCTAATAATTTATGAAGTACAACTTCCAAAAGCTATATTGACTCTTCCTATTGAATCAACTTACTGTATATACAATTCTAATCTTATTCATAGTTTTACTCCTTTTTCTTTGTGTAGAAATCAGACATAATTGCTTATATTTATCAAATACATAAAAAGACCTTAAAAATAAAATAAAAATAATAAAACCCACTCCACCTTCAATTATTTTGTTACTTGAGCCCTTTTAAGTGACTCATGTCAGACAAGAATGCAGCAATTTCTTTTTTTATATAGGCCAGAACTCTTGATACCTTTGAGCCCTACACAATTAATTTGTATTAATACTTCTTTTTTTTTTTTTTAGTGAGAGAGAAATCACAAATTGAAGTGATCTGCACTGCTGCTAAGAAGATGGCCAACCTCACTTCCTGTCCCCCTCCTTGCTGAGAGTTGGGGCTGGCTTTCATGAGGCTGTGCACTCAGCCGGAGACTGACTCTGCTGCAAACAGACTCTATTTTCTCCCCAAAGCAGCTTTCAGCCAAATCTGGCAACTGATCCAAGTGAATGTTGAGGCGCTCCTGGCAGCAGCGGGGATGTTGTCCAGTTGAGCAAGCCATTTTAAATCAGCAATAACACACTGCGCTACAGAGATACTGGAGAACCACAATTCAATGAGGAAAAGCCATCAGCCTGGGAGAGCCAGTTGTTACCATCACTTACCCTCCCTGGAAACATTCAAAGCTGCCTGGACAAAATCTTTGTGCTAGGTGGTCCTGCTTGAGCAGGGGGCTTGGACCACACAACCTCCAGAGGTCCTTTCCAACCTCAACCCTTCTGCGACTGGACCAAATCTACTGGCAGTGATGGTCCTAATTTGGGAAACCACTAAATGCATTGGAACTTGATCACAAATGAATATTTCCTTATTTTGCTCCATTGCTTTCATGGTATGTCCAGAGATCTGTATTATGTTTTCCCTCATGCAGGAAGAGTAGTGTTTCTGAGCTGGGTGACAAAGACCAAACATTTCTCAAGCTCCACATCCCAACAAGGTCTGGGATTTTCAAGTGTTTCTAGGAGAAAAAACTACACAATCTGTTTTCTTGGTTTTGCTGATGTTCTTTAATTTTCAATCAAATTCTTAAAATTTCCTTAATTGTAGCTTCTTTAATTGCAAAATTGATTCAATAGTTACACTTGGGAAAAAAAATCCTGTTTTTTGGGGGTGGAGAGGTTATGCTTAGATTTTTGTGATGGCACAGCCAGATGGTATGCTTTAAGAATCTGTTAAGATTATGCAGCTTAGAAAATCTATTAGTTTTAAGTATCTCAAAGAATACACAGTTGCTAAGGTTTTGAAACTGCTCCATCCTAATATCACAGCATTCCTGTAATGAAGGTGGAAAGAGCTTTCTGTCTTGTGGTGAAGACCTGGAAAAACACTTCCAAATTTTCAATACTTATTTTACAACTGAAGTGAACTGAAGGGCCTCACTGTAGTTTGAGAGATGAGATGCATTTTGTGCATAGAATCTTGAATCATTCTCAGTTTATATTTCTCTCAGAAATATTCCACAAAAATCTCCTAAAATACTCACTATAAATCACATGGTATTTTAAAATGAATAAAATAATAGCAATTTGTATTACTGTAATACCTAGGAGTTCTGATCACTAATCATAACTCAGCCACATTAGATGCTTCTCCAAATACAACGCAAAACAACATTCTCACTTAGAGTTTATATAAACTAATTATAAACTAATTATAACTCAAACTATGCCATAACTGTACATCTCTGTCCTCACTTTGCACTTAGTGCCTATCCATTTCTGCCCCTCTCCACTGCTCTCCTCTTGTCCCTTAAGAATCCTTGTGAATCTTAGGCTGTTGTAGTGTCCTCTCCAGTCCTGTAAGCCACTCAGACCTCCTTCCCCAGAGTCCTTCAAATAACCTAGCAATTGCCATGGATCAGCATTCACTAAGCAGCTGTAACAAACAGAAGTTCACATCATGTTCAGCGATTACACGAAGTTGGGACTATGACACAGGTCCTCCTCGCAGCATATGAATTCATGCAAGAAGTCATGCAAGACTTAGGCAGCTGATTACATAGGACTATGTTGTTTCTTATCTCCTCCTGCAGTCGAGACTGTCACATTCCGTAATGACATCTTTATAAATGCTGTGCACTTTGGTACTCATATATATGTTATCTATCAATTACTGAAGGCAATGTACAGAATCAGAATACCAAGGGTACTTCTAATACCAGTGTGCCTATATATACACTTTTTAATCTTTTTTGTTTACCTTCTGTTATGTGTGTGTTTGGTACCATGGAAATTAAAACCATACTCTGCTCGAAGTGATCATTCCCATCAGACAGCATGAAGAGGATGCTTCTTATCCCTTTTACTACTGTGTGCTTTGCTGCCTCATAAGCAGCGCTCCTTCAGCTTATCTATAACAAATCATAGTAAGTGTTTTCATTATGGACTAGGAATCTTTGTGCAAATGAGTTATGATCCCTTTGGAAAAACAAAACCCAAACAGGACACCAATCAAATGTGTGGACACTCTTCAACAGATAAGTAATGCCTGGTATACCCCCAAGGTCTTGTGCTCTGTGCTAGAACAAGTTAACCCAGTAGTCATAGCGGTTTATCACAAGAAGGCTCCATTTCAGCATAGTTTAAAAATACTGAAGAATAAAATTAATGCCTCTGAATCTCAGTGACGCTAAACCTCTCCAGTCTGCATCCACGGTACAGCCATCAATTTGTGTCATTCTTTCTGTACTTCTGCACACAAGAGTTTGACATAGGCCCTTGCGCCCAAGTGTCACAGAAAAAAAAGTGTGTTGTTTTCATCAACTCCAGCAAGGTTTTGGAGGTGTAAGACAAGCAAACATGCATTTCCCCAGTCTGATTGCTAACATGAAGAATTAGCTTTATTCAAGATCTTCTCCCTGCATTCCTGGCTGGCCTGAGTATTGAGGGGGGGTTTTATTAATAATTTTTGGTATGCTGAAGCCTCCCACTAACTGCTAGGGCAGCCATCCAGCCCAACACATATGAAGATTCAAGCATTATTTGTTCAGGAATGGCACTGCCAAAACAGAAAGCCATGTTACAATTCAAACTTTGTCCCCAAAACAGGACAAAAGAATACTCAAGGAAAATAAAAAAAAAAAAAAAAAAGATTTAACAGTTCCCCTTTTGTGCTGCTTTCTGAGGCCTGAGGACAGTCCTTTCCTGGCTACAAACTAGTAGCACTGAGCACTGAGACACATGGAAAGCCATGGACCTCCTTGTAACATATTCTCTTTAAAAAGCCTCAGTTGGAACAAAGACCTCATCATCTATATGAATTAAAAGGTGATTTTATCCTCATTTCACAGAAGTTATTAAAAACTCAATTTCTGTGAGGAAAGAGCTAAATCTGAACAGTTCTTTGTTACAAATTACTTGCTTTTAACCAACAATTAATGTCCATTGGCACCTAAGACAATTTCAGCTGCTGCAGTGATTCTTTTTTTCCCCTCTAAGAACATTTTACACTGTCATGTGTAAATAGAAGTCTTTCTCAAAGGTAAAATAAGCAAAACATTATACCCAGTATAAGCCAAATAACTAAGTGCAGCACTGCAATCTTTTATACTGTTGCACTCTGTTTCTTACATGAAAAACCCGTTTTTAAGCTTGTGCAGAATTGTTTTTCGTAAACTCAAATGTCTGCTGTAACTGGAAGTGAGAGTAAAAGGGCAGTTTTGGTTAAATCTTTCTGTCCATTCCTGTTCTTTGAATAATCAGATGAAAAGAAAGATCAACTGCAAACTCTGTCTTCCAGCAGTCAGAAGATCACAGAACAAATCATGGTTAATCCTTAGGAACTGTCCAGTTCCTCCAGATACTAGACAGATATATGTAGTGGTGCTTAGAGGACTCACTAATTATTTATCAGAGGGATTTTTCCACACAAAACCCATTTAAAAATTGAAAAGCTTCACTATTCCTGCCCCGAACGTTTAGAACAGATTTTTATTGCTCATGCTTTGAAACACAGAGCTGCAACTCAGTCTGTTTTGCGGTCCAAATTAAGCCGAATCCTACTACAGTCTACAGTGCAGACCCACAGACCTTCATGTGAAAGGCCCACATGACAAGGAAGAACCCCAGGCTCGTAGCACCACTCAGGAGCAGGAGATAGGAATTGGTAATGATTTCTGAAGGCTGGATAGGAGGAAGGAACAAAGAAGAGCAAGAGGCAATTTCTGGCTCTGCCTCGTCTGAAACGCAGATACTCGGCTGCTTCCTAGTTTCCTCGTGCCCCTTTACTCAGCCTTAGAAATGCTCTTTGCCTACCCAGGTATTCCAGGAAATTCTGGAGGTGAGTGCTACAGCACACACCACTTTCCAGTGAGTCCCACCTACACAAAACCAATAGACTATTTCTTTTAAAAAATATTTTAAGATACAGCACACTATGTGTAAGACATCTCCTCCAGTTGATTTCTCGTTCTGTTTTTTAGCTCTTATTGCAACCATTTTACCCAGTCCAATTGGGAATCTTTCTCATATACAGGGCTGCAGGTCACTACTGGAAGACTTTAAAAACATTTGCTTATTCCACAATCTCTAGATTAGTGGCTGCTTGAATCTGCACGTTTTTGTTAGATGCCTGAACGTCTTCCTTGCAACCCTCATAAAATACAGCCTGTTCTTGTGAGTTGCTGCCCCCMCCCCCCCCCTTTTTTTTTTTTTTTTGAAAAGTGGCTCTGTTTCAGGACGTAATTTCCAGACACCTCAGTCTGAAAGCAGTTTTGTAGCACACCCAGGCCAAACTACATGCTCCATGATGCTGAAAGGGACAGCTCTGCTTCTAGACACTAGCCACATGCTCCTGCCAGTTTTGATACCATGGTGAATTCAGAGTCCTAAATAGGGGGGGAAAATGCAACAAAAATAACTGAAGATGACCTGTCCCTGGCTCAGATAAATTTCACTGTTGGGGAGAAAAGCAGTAAGAGCACCCAGCTGCAATGGTCCTCTGAGGAAAGCAGTAATTTAGACTAACACCTTCAGGTGCGTTATAATCTGCATTACAACCTGGATGTTGACCTTCACAGGAGCGCTAAGCCAGGTTACTGCATGCAGTCTTCCTCTCAAGAGAGGGATGTGGAGACTGCACAGCGAGCAGCACCAGAGGCGGTAAGAGCAGGTTAGAAAAACACCTCTCCTGAAGGGCTGGCTCTGGCAAGGAACAGGGATGCCCAAGACATCCTTCAGCTGAGCTAGCAGCCGGCCACCACTTTCCAAGCTCTGCCGTTTTCAGACTTGCATAGAAATCCGGGCCAGGTCTCCAACATATTGAAGTACGGAACAGATTACAAGACATTTCTGCCATGCTGCCATGTGCGCTTGGATTGTGTTTTCACTTTTCTTTCTCTGTTGTACCGTAACACCAGTTCAATCCCATCTGTGAGAGCAGTGCTGGGAACACAATAGCAAACACAACGCTGGTGGCTAGCAGCACCTACCAAGTTTCAGCATCCAAGAGCCATTTTTTCTATCCAAGGAGCACCACCTGTCTCTAACAGGAGAAGCACAAGAGGAAAACAGGCCAGGTGGCCATGTCCTACCAACATCATGCTTCCTAACCTGCATGTGCCAAATGCAGACCTTTTATAACCACCAGCAGCGAGGGATTTCCTACCCATGGCATTCCATCAGGATGCAAAAGCAGGCAAACCCAAGGAATAGCAAGGGAAGAGACACACATTGCTCAAGACAGCCTGAAAAATTAGAGCCACTACAAGCTGCCCTTTCTGCAGTATCATTGAGACCATAGGGTGGCATTTGATGCAAAACAAAGTAAGTGTTCTTTTTGAAGAGACACCCCCACTCCCATCACCACAGTAGTTTTTTCATGCGGAGCAGAGCCCTCTGACCTTCCCTTCAGCAGAGGCTTGTGACAACGTTTAGCACTGAACTCTCACAGCCAGGGAGTCCACCTGAGTGCACTCGAGTCTCAGCGTGTGCTACCAACCCCCTGAAATTACCTCACATGCCCAGAGGTTCCAACGAGAAGCAGTAACGTCGCCCCTGCACTGCTGAGGTGGGGGGGCACCCCTGAAAAACCCTGTTAAGGGTGGAGGGAAGGAATTTCTGGAATACCGGCACATTTCGGCTGGGCACACAGGTGCAGCAAGCCGCTGCCCAGCACCTCCGGGCGGGGGGCGGCCGCGGCCCCGCGGGTAACCCGCCCTGACAGGCGCCGCTGCCGCCCCTTCCCCGCGCTCCCCCTGCCCGCCCCGCCACCAACCGCCGCCCGCGCTGACATCACCGAGCAGGATTTAAATAGCTCCAGTGCCCCGTGCCGCCCGGATACAGCGCGCCCCATTGGCGCCCGCCGCAGCCAATGGGCGCGCCCGCGCCGCGCGCTCCGCCAATGGGCGCGCCGCCGCCGCCGCGCGCCTCCCCTGTCGCTAAGGGAGGGAAATACAGCGCGGCGCGGCGCGCTGTCATGTGCGGGCCGCCGCGCCGCGCTCGCATCGCTCCCTCCCTCCTTCCCCGGCTGAAATTGCCGTTTCTGGGAGAGTGAGCCCGTTCCCTCCCCGCCTTTTTTTTTCCTTTTTTCCCCCCTCCTCTTTTTTTTTTCCCCCCCCTCTCACTGCTGGGCGAGCTGTGCAGGGTAGTGGTGCCCGCTCGGGAGGGGAAGGGAGAGGTTTGCAGCCGAGTGTGGAAAGTGCAGGGTGGTGTTTTTTTCTTTGCTTTTAAGGGCTCCTGGTAGTGACATCCTGGGGGCAGTGAAATGTAGCATAAATATCAAGCGGAGTGTAGCTGCGCTTTTTTCTCTCTGCGGAGAGGTTTTTTTTTTTTAATATATTTTAATAAAATCACTTGTGGGTCAGCCAGGCTTGCTGAGGAGGCACGGGATGGATTAAAAAAGATAGCGGCATCGCGGCGGTGGTTAGCGGAGGAGAGGCGGGCTCGGTGCCCTGCGGCGCCGCTGGAGCGAGGCGGAGGCTCGGGACGCGGCGGCACGAGGTGAGCGCGACCGTTGGCGGCCGTTGGGCCCGCGCCGCCTCGGCCGCCCGGCCGCGGAGCCGCGCGCAGGGCGGGGGAGCCGCTGCTTAAAGCGGTCAATAAAAGTATCGCCCCCGCCGCCCCCGCGGATGTCTTAGTCCCCACTAAAAGGACTGGAGGCCTCAGGGGAGCCTGGTGTTGAGGGCTAGCTGTCACAGAAGCTGCCCCGCAGGAGTTAAGCACCTGCAAATGCCTTCTTGCTAGCCTGGGCGCCTGGGCTTAAAAGCAGGTTTTCAGGCTGAAGGGCTCCCCATGTCTGAGAGCTACGTGTGTACGTGATGGGGGGAAAAAAATCAAGTTTCAGGCTGAGGGAAACGGAACTCGTTTCACTTGCTACGAGGCTGGAAAGGGGAATGCGTTAAGTCTGCCTCGCCATCAAGCCCTAGTAGCCCCGCTCGAGCCGTTTCTCCTTGGTCATTGCTTACTGCCCCACACACTCCACATTTATTCCGAGTTGTTTCCTTCTCGTATTCAGAGTAGGTTACTACACAGCCTGAATACCCTAACGATGCCCAAAATAATGCCAGTGTGCATACTGGAAAGGTGGATATCGGCGTTAAGGACTGTAAGCAAAACACAGAACTGGGCTGAGACATTTCTTGCATTTAATCTGGGTTTCTGGCTCTGCCTGTGGTTTTGAACAGATGCTTAACTTTTGCTTTCCTGCTCTTTCCCCCTCCCTTAACCACTTCATACGTTTCGTCCTTCCTTATCCCTTCATGTATTCCMCCCCCCCCCCCCATCCCTTCATAACCAAACTTACGTCACAGGAATGCTTGGAACATACGTATTTTTTTTTAAGAGAAAAATGTCTATGCAACATGAAACAGTATTAAAGCAGAAGCTGTGAATACTTTCTAGGGAAGCTGTACTAAAAGAAAAACACAGATCAAAACAACAAGTCATCCTTCTCCCCAAATAAAAGGACAGAAAAATCACAAATCTGAGATGCATCCCGTTTGTATCCTTGTTATGTAATGAGGTACGTGTCAAGGTTTCTTTCCCTTTGGGAGAGGAGAAATAGGAAAGCCTTCCCCCTGTATTCCTGTTTGCTTCTTTTCCTTACCTGTTTTCCTTCTCACTGGAGGCTGAGGATTGTCAAATCTTGTTTCCCCTTGTGTTCCTGCAGGACTTCTTGAATGACTCAGAAATAAGCAGTATTAAGTATTCAGTGGTTTCCAGGGGAGGAAGGTGCAGACCATCAAGGCCCCAGTTCTCTGCCATCTTGAGCCTTTCGTGGTGATTCGCAGATAAGTGTGAAGCACTGAGAGACTGAAGACACTGTTTAAGCCTGACTTCACGTCAGTGTAAATAACGACACAAGGTTCAGATCGACAGAGAACGAGGAGTAAAACAGCAAAAGCACTTAAAATGTCTCTTTTAAAAGTGAATTTCAGGTAGTCAGAGATGAGGGGACTATATACAAAAATCTTTCCTGCACGTATGTTTATGGTCCTAACAGAAGATGATGGGCCACGTTATTTTATGTGCAAGGTTATTTATTAGGTAAATTTGTGTCACTTTAGTGATTTCAGGCAGTGATTTAAAACAGTTAAAGAAACACACCCAGCTAAGTTTTTGGTGACAGGAATAGCATTCTCTTTTGGTCAGATTTGTCCTTCATGTTACTTGTGTTTCATAATCCTACTAGCTCTCCATTTTATCATTACAGGGACGGAACCTCTACTGTAAAAAAGGAGCAGAACTTCCCCCCCCTTTCTCCCCCCTCTCACCCGCAGCATGCTTTCTACACTCAGGTTTTCATTCTCCTGTTTAAATAAATTTAGGGACCAAGTTCAACCGCTTTTTATTTATTTTTTCTCCTTTTAATTGGCCAATTTAGTTACATTTATTTATGTTGGTATTTTTTAACAGTAAAGTCAGAAGTAGATCTCTGAAAAGAAAATACGTTCCATGCGCCAGAAGCCTTATCCTTTAGAGTTTGATAAAAGGCATCATAAGTAACATCTCTACTTTTTTTTATTCTACATAGTAGCGACAAGATTGAATCACCGTTTTTAGATATTCTTCAGCAGAACTCCTAATCTATCAATGTGTCAGCTCAACAGCAGTTTTCTCTTCACACTAATGTGATCCGGAAGAGTCTGACTATCACAGATTTTGACTATTATTTTATCCAAGATTGTATGTATTGCAGAAGTTTGAATAAAATGAATTAAATGACGTACTAGATTTTCCTAAAGATAGTAGAAACATAAAACATGTCAGATAAAATATTATAAACTCATTTGTACCAGATAATATTCGTAAGTTAGGTGTTTTGTGAACCTTCTGCTCTAAGCTCTATAAAATACTTGGATGATAAATAACAAGTATAAGAGCAACTCTGCATCCTGTATCTTCTCGTATGTCTTAGATTGCCCTCTATGCTGTTACATAATGCGTTATAAAGAAAAAACATGCCTTCATTCTCTTTAAATCACTCGGGCACTGATAGTACTAAGCCCTTCCCCCAAGTTCTCGTTATGCAAGTCCTTGCTGCTGTTAATATCTGTCAGTTCTGCTTGATTACTTAAAAAATGAGGTAACCACAGACCTTTTGTGAAGTTCATTGCATTTCTAGAATTTAAAATGAGTCACTTCAGGTGCTTTGCTCCCCTTCTCAACTATAAACTAAATTACGAACAAACAAGAAGAATGTCCCATTCATTTCAATACACCACAGGCTTTTCTTGTTTGTTTAATTGCTTCTATAAGCATATTATTTTATGAGTGTATACACTTCATCAGAGTCAAAGCACAGTGGAATACACCAAAATATAGTAATGCTTTGCATGTTGAAAAATGCAGACGTTTAACTAAGTCATGGAAATATACGTAGCATAATAAAAATCCATGGCCAATTATCAAAGTTATAAAACAGTAAAAATCCATATATAGGCACCCAGTAGTAAAATCTGTATGATACATTATAGGCAACATTCAAGTGAAACTAATGAGATGTGTGTAAAGAATAGAAAGAACGATATTTTTAAGGCTATGGTGTACTGCGTTTCTTCGTGAAGTTTTCCTGGTCCCTTCATCACAACATAAAATGAACGACAGGCACTCCAAAGAATTAGATGGGTTGCCCGGTATTTTTCTTCTCTGTCATGCACAGAGATCATGTGTGAAAGAAAATCAGGAGAAACGTAGCTCAATCGCCAATATCAGATATCATCACAAGTAACTTCTCCTTTAACAAGGCCTCTCTTTTAAATGCACTGAAACTGAAATATCTCTGAGCTCATAATACTACTTATATAAAGAAAAAATTCTCCCTCGGTCTACACATATGTTACTTTTATATTTGTAAATATACAAGCAGTGACTCAGTGAAGTGCCCCCATAGCAGAAGGGTTTTGTGCTCTCTAAACCAATCTATTAGTTTAGCGATCTTCCCTTTTTTTTTTTTTTTTATTCCCTGGGAAAATTTGGGGGACTAGTTTATATATTTTATATATGTATATTTATTTCCCTTCTACTAGTACTCATTTTAAAAGCTTCAGCTATATTCTGTATTACAGGTTTTAGAATGAATCACGGGAAATAATTTTTAATGTCTTTTGCTAGCAGCAGGTTAGAGTGCACCTACTAAATAATAATAAAAAATAAAAAGTAATGCACTTACAAAACTGCATGCTAGCAAGAAATTAAATAGCAAGGAAGACAACAGCCGAGATGAGCTATTTGCCACAAGTCCTCATGCAGTTCTGTGTTCTAGTTTCAAAATGGATTCAGCAAGTGTGCTGAAAGGTGCAAGCAATTTATGTCTCATGCAAAGTTTTTATCCAGAGAGAATAAATGGGTTAAGTTTAAACTGTGGTTTGAAAATACAGGAAACTTTTGCTGGACAACTAACGGCTTGATTTGGTAGCCGAAGTGGATGCGAGTGAGTAAATTGGAAAATGCTATTTTTGCACTGTCTAAAGTATGTTATTTAAATAATAGGAAAAAATGTATCAGAAATGAATTACTATGGAATTGAGTTAATTTTGTTATAAGATGCTTTTTTTTTCTATCAGGCCCCAGTACTTTTTACTGTAAATGTCTGAATTTAGATTATGAGGGGCACTGATGCTGTCAAAGAGCAAACATGAAATGTGGATGTCACAACATCTGATACTTAAATGTCATAGATTGCTTTCACAATATTTCATAAGTTCGGTAATAAAACTTGATGGAAATGCTTGAGATAAAAACGTGTTATATTTATTTCCATTTTTTTAGATAAGCTTATTATCATATGTAGTAAAATAGAACATATAAGAAGGCCCAGGATGAATATTACTTTAAAAGAAGGATTTAAAAAATTAATATGGAACTCATTGTCAGCTTTTATCTCCTTTTCTGTCTCTTTTAATATCATGTGCCTTTTGTAGGTTCTTTTCTATCTCCCTTCCCTCAGAAATGCTATGTCTCTGCTCCAAAAGGGAGAAATATAACGGCTACAGTTAATTTCTATTTACTGCAGCAAAATGATTCTTTTTCTGTAATGAAATGTATACATTAATCTGTTAGACTTTCAGCTATTGTTACATAGGCTGTTTCAAAAAAAAAAAAAAGAATAGTGATAGCCATTTTAATGCAACTGATACAGTTACAGTGGCTGTAATCTACCTTTTTTTTTCTCTTTCGGACTAGTAGTCAGATGTACAGAATCGTCAGCTATCTGCTTGTAAATATCTGAAAGCTGGTTTGAAAAATATGTTTTTAATACAATAAATGTGACATTTTAGTCTGTGCTTCTTTCTGAATTTTCTAAGTAAATGCTAATTAAACTGAGGATAAGAAAAGGCATGTCTTACATAATCAAGCCTTCCATCTTTCTATTCTCTGCCTCCCTCCACTTAGCTTTCATTTTCTTCTGAAAAAATGAAAAATTTTGAATCAAAAATTACCACTACATTCTAGTTAATGAATCGTTTCCATGAGACTGCATAACTAAGACATTTTTATGTACAGGATAAAAGAAAGCCGTAAAAAAATTAACTCATTGAGTTAGCTTATCTTTAAAATCATAGTAACTGTTAAATACAGCATTATTTATTGTGATGTACCTGTGTACCATGAGGTCTTTTTTTTAATCAAAGATAGAATACTTCTATCTATCCTTTATTTAGAATAAGAAAAAAAAAGAATGTTCTACCGTTCTTTTATTCGTCGTAAAGCTAAGCTCCTGTATAAGGGAGGTGGTTTAAATATTCAACTTGCAGAAGACAAGACGTAATTGTTGTTGACAAAATGTATAGCAAATGAATAAAAATTATGTCCAGCTAAAATGATTACAAATTGAATCAATTGCAGTGAATATTATTAAAATTTTATTCTAAATATGCTAAAATGAAATCTTACCCATAGGTGGCAGTCAGCCTTCACTATAGTAGGGATGTCAAACTTTTGGTTCGTGGTATCCTACCTGTGCTGAAATTATTTTGAGGGGATGTGCATATGTAGTTTTACATACATACATACATGTCTGCATGTTGGAAGAGAGGTAAAGGGGTAAAGTTAATCTCAAAATTAGTTACTAACTTGGAGGAATCTGAATTATTACAGATGGGCAAAAGAAATACTCATTTTCTGAATAAAAGCTCCAGGTATTTTTAATTGACAAATTTTTTTTATCATCCTCTCTGGATGCCCCTTCTACAAGGTGTAATGAAAATACAGAAATAAGCCTGTGCCTCTGCAAATTCAGTGGGAAGACGAGCATCTTGCCAGCCTGAGGAAATAAACGCCATACCGCGCCCAGTCCCCTAACCTGTGTTTCCATTTTGTATACTATTATCTGTGAATTAGAGGAGCGTGGCAGTGATAACATTCTACTCTAGAAATCCCAGCAATAATCTCCCCTAAATATAAAGCAAATACGGAGAAGATACTCAGGGTAAGCCTGTCCTTTCGGCTGTGGAGAGCGAACCCGGACGCTGCGATTCCCTTTCCTTTTTGCAGAGCTTCCACGGGCAGCAGTGGCAGCAGTGCTCAGGAGGAGAACGCTGCCTTACGCGAGCAGAGATCGGCTCAGTTTTGCTCCCGGCTCTTTTAGGGCTTTACATGGTTTATGAGAATTTCCTTTTGCAATATAAGGAAGGAGACACTTGGGACCCCACTAAAACTGGAGAGGGTACAGAGAGCTAATAAGGTCAAGTTGTCTCATTGTAAAACAAACAGAACTTGTGTGTTTGTGACATGCTAAAAACATACGGGTTTTGTGAGGACAGAGCTAAAGCTAAAATTCTCAGGTAGGTAAAGTCTTCTTCTTTTTACTATTCCGTCTACCTTGAGATTTTTTTTTCCCAGTTAAAATCAATTACATTTGTATAAAGCTAAAATATCATAGGTATTTTAACAGAGGGCATGAACTAGCACATCATGAAATGGAAAGTCTAAAGAATATACAATTATTTATTGCTACAAGAATACTTCAACGTGATGAAGGACTCAGAAT
Source organism: Eudromia elegans (assembly GCA_003342815.1). Classification (NCBI taxonomy): domain Eukaryota; kingdom Metazoa; phylum Chordata; class Aves; order Tinamiformes; family Tinamidae; genus Eudromia; species Eudromia elegans. Next base: position 2,196,648 of record PTEX01000112.1, on the reverse strand, counting down.
TGACCAGAACGGTGCAATGCTATTAAAACAGAAGACCTAATTCTCCTTATGCAAGAGGAGCAGAACGCACATAGTTGTATAAGCAGAAGCAGCCGGTATGATTTCATCGACAAGTAGGGTATTTCCAAATGTATGCAGCCACTACATACCTAATTAGACACTTGCCCATGCACAGCCCCATTTGTTCCTCAACTGTAATAATTATGAGGATTACACTCAACATTAATTTACACTCTTGTGTAATGCAGTTGAATGCAAGATAGCAGGTGGTGATAAATTCTGGCTGGTGGCAAATGTGTGCATTTGATGCATGTTTTGCAAATTAAACCTTTCAGACTCGATTCTGATTCTGACATGGGATAGAAGCCTGGAGAAGATCTCCTCAGCCGTACTTAGGGTCCAGGCCAAGCTATCGTAGACAGCCATGTCATACTGGCAAACTTATTTATAGAGGTATCAAGCTCCATCTTGGAACTGCTTGTGTCAGGAGGCCACTCCTGATTTCCATTCCTCCAAGTGGTTAAATATTTCAGCTGACCAGTTAACACTGTCGTGTTCTTGTGACATCTGCGACTCCTTAAATCCGCCCCCCGCCTCTCCATACTAAATCCTTTCCATTCCGTCACCTCTTGGGTTTTCATAGAGGACTGCTAAGACCTGCTCAGTCTCAGTTGTGCAAAAACAGCCGTGCCATACTTGTCGTAAGAGAGAACGTCTTTCTCCAGCCATTCTTCCAACCCTTCTTAACAACTTTTCCACTTTTCAGATTTTTTTTTAACATGCCTGATTCGGAATATACACAGTGCTCCAGATAAGGGCTTTTATAGTGTCATGAATACCCTCCCATCCATGCTAGAAATACAGCAACTAATATTTTTTGAATATTTTTAACATTTTGATTTTTTTTTTTAGAGCTACATCATATGAGCGTCTCACATTCCTTGAGGACTGATTGAAACAGTAAACATCGTTTTTTACAGACTTTGATAGCAAAAGTTCATCTTACTCCTTCCTGAGTTTATGACCTTGAACTGTGCACAATTACACTAGTATTGCCTGATCATGGTGTCAGCAGGTTTGCTTTTTATAAAAAGCACCATCAGTTTCATTTAACCCACAGCTTAAAGTTCCTGTGAATTTTTTGCCAGGTCCAGATTTCCTCAGGGATCTCTACACTTTGCACAGCTATAGACGTGAGCTGGTACATGCACATGATACAGTGCTGGACTTTGCAGATGAGCTGTCCGGCTTAGGTCGTGAAGCAGGATTGTGTCTAATGTTGCATTTCCTGAGGCACCTCATGGTGCGTTATTTCAGGGAAGTCTTCAGTAAGTCCTGCAGTGCTTCAGACTCCGTGTCCTTTACTGGCTTCTCTTGACACTTCTGGGAGCATGAGCCCAATTTCTGAAGTATTTTCCCGGGATCAGCAGAGGAAGCTGGGCTTAGTGGCACATGAAACTCTTTCGACCGATCTTGTCGTTTAATCTCCAGTTTATGGGTTATGCCAGTAAGCTTGAAGGGAGATCAGGATATACAAGAGCTGCGTGGCACTCATATAATGCATAAAAATAAGAATTTGGTTCTGTTGGAGGATTTCACTTGCTTCTGAAAATTATGACAGTTAATTCATCGAGCAAAATGTAACGAGCAAAAACTATTTTTCCTTCTTGTGTTTTCACCTTCTTCCCAGATGAAGTTAGCTTGTTAAAATAATTAATAAAATCTGTTTGTAATTATTCTTTAAGGAAATCCACTAGTAACATTCCTCTAGCTTGATCGTTCCTTTTCAGAAAACCTTCCCGCCTTTTATTCATAATCAGTTCTTAGAGCAATTTCCTACTTAGCTTAATTCATTTTTCAAGTAGTGCCCCAACGAATGTTTTCAAGAAACGCACTCAGATTAGATCAATTCTATTTCCTTGATCGAGAAGAGCAGTTTGGGCTTAAAAAAAAAAAAAAAAAAGGGAATATCTGGCTAGTGTGGCACAATCTATTCTTAGTAAAGTTTTGTGGCATTTGAGATTTTGTTCTCCTTTTCCAGCTAAACTGAATTAATTCATGATCCCTCGTATGTTTGGTTTTTTTTTTTATAACACACGGGGGGGCTAAGTTCTGTAGAGTTCTTTCTATTTCAGTGCCATATATTTTCTCTTTTTTTATTATTAAAAAGAAAAAAAACCCTGCCTATCAAGTCTAAGAGTAGTGAAATGGTAGCACTTGTTCTCTGACCTGTAATTCAAAAAAGTCAAAGACACAATTTCAAGTAGTATTCTATTTAGTAAAGAATTATTTACGTGTAAACATGGTAATTTCATTCTAAAAGGAGTAAGACTGGTAAAATACACTATCTTTTCTTTGAGATATTGCTAAATTTCATTTCATTTATGGATCATCACACCTACAAAACCTTGTTCAAATTCATTCACCGGATAATAAAACCAAAGCTGAACCAAAACTGTTGTTGTCTTTCCACTTCCATCTAAAAGATTCACAGAGATGATCACTCACAAGGATGATGGTGAAACATGGATTTTCTTGGCATCTTTAGCATGTTTACTGAGAAGTCTGTAGAAATAAGAGCCTCTAGATCCGCCAGTTTACTGCTGCAGGATTTTCACATTTCAGGTACAGTTCAACCAAGACTTGGTCATAATTCAGAGATAATTCATAATACAAAAACTGAAAGAAATTCGGCTTAGGTAAACAACTTGGTTAAGGTTGATGCAAGTATAGGCTATCTTTTATAAAACTGAAGTTTTGTCTAAATGAAGAAAATACAAAGTATATCCACCCAGCAAGCTAAATAGATAACAAACAATTAAGTGTATCAAAAACGAGTCTGAGAAAGAATTTATGGGCTAACCATGAGGCCAGTTTTTAGGACCTGTTCCAGAGAAAGACCATTATTCCTGATGACCACACTGGGAAAAGTAGTTCAAGAACAGAATTAGTGCAAAAATGTATAAATGGGACTTAGAGGAAAGAGGCAGTTTTTGTAAAGGGAAGCCTTCCAAATCCGTCTGTGTGGACAGAGAGTATCTGATCCATACACTTGCCAGGAATTTAAAAGACATTCGACAGCATCTTTCTCCAAATGCTCTCAAAGAAGCCCAGCCACCATGGATGAAGAGGCAGGTTCTCTCATGGACAAGTAACTCGATAAAAAGCAGGACACAACCAACAGGAATATGAGTGATCAGTTTTCGCAGTGCTCAGAGATAAACAGTGCAGTCCTCTGGACACTGTAGTGAGACTAGTAGTATTCAGCATGGTCCAAAATGCTCTGGAAAGGGGGATGAATAAAAGGTGCAGAGTTTTCTGGCAGCACAGAGACAGTAGGAAGGAAAAGATCCTGAAGCAGAGCGGGCAAACAGCAGATGTAGATAATGGTAAAGGGGAAATTTTCCTGGGGAAATAGTGGGCTCTGACTACAAACTAAACAACAGAAAGTTGTTTCACATGCTTCAATCCCATCTTCAGGAAGGCAGAGAGGAAAAGAAACAACATAGGACAAATACTAGTCATAAGAGTACTGAAAATATACTGGATACTGATGAATATGTAGAATAGCATAGTCTGACTAGACTTTGAACCTTATTTGTACCTGTTCTCCCCTCTATTATCCTAGATTTAATCTACTGATAATTGTAAAGCAGCATTTGTTACAATGCTGCACCATTAATTCAGCTGGAGTTTCTCCAACCCATGGGAGCTTACAATCCAGCATCAACATAGAGCATCTGAGACAATCACAGCTACTGAACAGTATGGCCATGAATAATATTGAAACTAAAAGGGGTTTTATATTATTATTTTTATTTAATTTTAGTTTTAATTCTTAAAAAAAGGTAGCTATAGGGCAGCTTCCCCATAGTTTGAGAAGTTAGTTTCCCAAATAATTGATTTTAAAGCAAGACTTGGTCAACTTCTGAATAGGATTATTTGATCAAGTTGTCTGCCCCAGTACAGCTCTGCAGCGATCTTTCTACTTCTGCATTTCTCGCCGTTATATTTAGGGTTTCCCTAAATGCAGCTCTTGGCTGAGAAGAACTTTCTCCCTCTGACTTCCAGAGCGTTTCCCCTCCATGTTGCCCAGGCACATGCCCTCAGAAGCGGGCTAGGTGGATTTAACAGATCCTTTGCAAGAAACGGAGAGCGCTTGCAGAGCTGGTGTTCTGCCAGCAGGTCTGCCATATCTGTGATGAATGTTAACGATTTGCACCACTGTAAGGCGGCAGCAAAATTTTTTAAGCAGGATGATCAATTTTGTTCTCTAGTACCTGGCTGAACATCAGTAAATGTGTTTTTAAGATGCTTCACAGTGTGCTCCTATGCAGTGAAGGCCAAGATATAGCCAGAAACTCATCTTAATTGCTCCACTTTTCTGATGTATTTGTACACTGCCTAAATGAGGGTCCCAGGTCTGAAGTGGGCCATCTGGATGTTAAAAGGAAATTATAATTGATAGTATATTGTGTTTATGGTGTCAAACTGTCATCTAAAAATGGTGGTGAAACCTTGTAGCACAGGCTTCTGCTAGAACCCTATTAAAAACTATTGCTTATTTTAAATCACACCCAACCTGTAAGGAAGGATGCTGTCTTGTAGACAGTGCATTCTCTTGAATATTTGTATTTCACTCCCTGCTTATGGTCCATCAAAACCAAAAAACAAGCAAACAACAGCATCAAGAGGAGAAATATCTCAAAATAACTCTACTGTACTGTGATTTTTTTTATCTCTCAGTTCTGTAAAGGTGTGAGTGAATTTCCTTTCCACTCACCAGAAATACGAGGCAAGGTCAAGGCTCTATGCCCATGGTACTCCGTACACTGCAGCTAGAGAGGGAAGTTTCACTGACTTTGGGTTAGCGAACCCACTCATATTTGAACTCCTGCTTTGACTACTCGTTTTTCTATTCTTCTGAGTAATCAAACCACAGGTTTCCAATGCAAACTTTTTGATCTTATGCTTTCCAGCAACATGGAGAAACTTCTATTGGAGTAAAATTAGGTCACCTCAGCTTTTATTTTGGTGATGATTCTTTTGCATTTCGCGTCAAGGAGAACTTAGTGGCATTCTGCCATGCATGGAAACAAATCATGACAATGTGTGCTACATAAATGGCTTCATCTAGATAGTTTGCATTGAAATTCCCGTTTCTAGTCCATCTAATTTTACTACTAAATCCTTTTGATTTCCTTCAGTTCCTAGAATTTCTTGTCCATTGCTTCTGGAAAACATAAACACTGCATCAGTTTTAGAGACAAATATCAATATTTTGCAAATTCCAAAGAATTTATGAACTGCAGACCAAGGTAAACTGACTCATATGACATCAAAATAGACAGCATTAAGCTGTCCAGCTGTCCAGCTATCAGAAAAGCTTGAAGTTACATAAAATTGACTGTTTTTCAGTAAATCAGTGTTATCAGTTATGAAGCAAATTCTTCATTAATTAGTTAGCACAGTCTTTGGGCATTTATTTCTACATATAGATTCTTTTTTAAGGAGACAGCAGAATATGAAATCCTTATCACTGTAATAGCAGTTCTTGGCAGGAAAAGGTATCAATTAAGCAGCTGAAATCATTTTGAATTCATAAAGGAGATACAGCACAGGGCAAGTTTACTTGAGCAGCACCCACCTCAGAAAACACATCTACTGTATGATAAACCCCAAAATAAATTGTATGAAAGCAAAACCTCAGGAAATCAGGGATAACTGTGGTACCTAATTCTTCTATGGTCATATTTCTCTTGGTGGCTCTTGGAGAAGGACACAGGAAAGAAGAAATGTGTCTGCTGCCATCCAGTAGACAGCAACAAGATCAGACTCATATCTGCTGTGTCCTGACCCCTCATCCATGCGAGATAGATGATTGCGTGGTCTTCTGTCTAGGTGAAAGTGGATGGATGCAACACTACTGAACTCAAAGTTAAGGCTCAATGTGATCTGAAAAAATAAAATACCCCCAAATTCCCATTCCGTCAGCAAACACAGCGAAATGTGTGCTGCAAACGGCAGGATCCATCCAAAGGTCAGGTTTGAAGAATATCCCTCTCTAAGTTTGGATATGACCACAAACATAAAAGGAGAGAATGGAAGTATAAAATAATTTCTGGCTATGCGACAATGCTGTCCTCAGAAACTGCACAAGCTCCTATCACATTTTGTTTGTGCTGGATCTCTACGTTTTCAAGGGTAAGAAACATTTTCAAGATTGCCTCATGATCATAACATTTTTAAAGGTATAATTTTCAGCTCTTCCACTGACTGCCTTTTGGGCAAGTCAGTAGCTCACTTTCCCGTGATTTATTTGTTTGTGTCACAGGGATAACTGTATTTGCCTGCTATCGTAAAATGCTGGAGGGTCCTGCAATTAATATGGGTGCAGATTGCTGTTTATCTTGATGGGGAATAGGATCCTCAGATACAAATATATTAATTTCCCTCCTGGAGCAGAAGGTTCTCAGGAAATAAAAGTCCACTCCTCATCAGACAGGGAAATGAGGGCAGCATGGCATATCTAAAGTGAGATAAAATACTTGCAATTTTAATATAAGATGGACAAGTAAGTCTGTTGACTTAGGGTTTTTTTTGAGGAAAAAGGAATATTAAAAATGGCAATATTATTTCACTCAAGTTATGTGAAATTCTATTTCTAATGGAGAAAAAAACAGGTTTATTCCTGACTGTTTGAAGATGAATTGCCTGCTAGAACATCTGTACAACTTTTGGAGTGATCTTTATGTTAATGACTCCACTAAGCAATATTCTGAAATGGATGTTTTACAGTGTTGGGCTGCTCAAGAAGCAATATTGCCCAGCACGAGTGTACTATACCAGAGAAGGAAGGAAAGACAACATTTTTTTTTGCCAAATTAAGAGATGTTCGCTTGTCCAATGAAGGGGACTATCTTGGTAAAAAAGCAACTGGCTTTTGAAGCCACCACTTACTACCCATCCTCTCGGGTTTTAATATGCCTGCAGGTTTTGTTATTTAATAGCAACACTGACAATATTATAAAGGAACAGGCCTATATTCAACAAGATTTTCATTAGTCCTATTGAGTACAAATACACAGGATTTAAGATGAGGCCGAGGCCACTTAGAGGCAGGATTCAACTATTGGCGGTTACTCAAAGACTATATAGTTTAAACCATCTTATTTCCAATGACTTTTTGACATAAAAGTCAGGGATGCAGTCAGGAACCAGACTGAATCTGTAATCTTTACTCTCATCCAAACCTGCAAACTTCCTGGATTGCCAAAACCAATGCATTTGTTAACCGCTTCTTAAATGGAAATTTCATGAACCATCGTGAACTAACTGGTGTGTTGGAAATTCTGGCAGGCTCACTCTTGTGTTTTAGCAATATATCTCCTTTTAGTATTACTTACATTTTTTAGGTGTACACCCAGGACCATAACGACTACTAAAAACAGGTAGTGCATCTGTTGACCAAAAATTTGGATTTACCTTACCTGGCTGAAAACATCTGCAGTGCATAGCTGTTCTTGTCTGAAAACTTCTTATACTTGAGGGAGTCTAATAGTGTGTGTGTGTGTACATGTATATTTATACACACACACATACACACATAAAAATATATTGTATATTAGTCACTTTTACACCATACAGCATCACAGTCTAAACTAGTGATCTAAAATAGGTCAGTTGGGTTGTCCTCCAGAGAGCTTGTTTTCTCCATTGCTTGGAGGTAGGCTAGACAGTTTGTTCAGATCCAAGTGCCTAAGGTTTGGATGTGATTCATCCGTGAGGCTTTTCCATTTAATGACTAAATTCCATCTCATGTGCACCCATTCCTTCTTGCTAGAGCTGCATGAATGCAGATGCCTGAACTTAGTTAAAGACAGGTTTTGGTCCATTATCTCAATCTGTTCATGGACTCTAATCTTTTTCTATATTTTATGCCATAAACCTGGGGCATGGGGACATAGGCAAATATTTCTTACTCAGTATAGTTGCCTTCTGATCAGGAGTACAAGAAGCATTTCAGTGGATGTAGAACATACTCTGTTCATTTGCCAGGATTTATTTTGCGTCTAGCACAAGTATTTGTTTTGCTGAGTTCTCAAAACTTCAGAAAAAATGAAGAGCTACTGCCACATAAATTTCTCTTTAGAAAACAAGCAAACAAACCAAGGAGCCAAAATCTTCAGCTTGAAGCTGCTCGTCCAGTTTCAGTAGAAACAGGCCAGGTTACACAAGCAGGGGTTGTAACCTGCACTGCTGTAGGTCTGTCACTACAAATGAAAGGTAATGGCAAAATTTCCACTGAGCATGATTTTTCCTGAAAAAGACATCTACTTTCTGCGAGCATATTAGAAGCACCCACGGGAAGAGACAAGTTTTATTTCCTGGCGACACATATACTAAATGCATTAAAAAAATATTGCTGTCATTTAGACATATGTATTTTAAAGCTGTTGTATAAGTTGGACAGAAGCAGCAAAGAACATTTATTTTCTCCCATCCTCACATACAACAGTCTCTACTTTATATGCAGGAAGCCAGAGTCAGCCTGAAAGAAAGAAGAGCAAGAGGGCGGCAAGGAGCATTAACTACAAATGAACAGGACAGTCCCTTGGAGCATAATCGTCCCTTTTCAAATCTGGTGCCCGTATTAAAATTTCTCCCAACAGCACGTGCATGACTGATACTTACTCAGCTGATAGCCCAAACCACGAGTGACCCTGGCACCAACACAGAGGCAATATTTACAAAAGGATGAACTATTTTCGAACAATGTCTCCAATGTGCTGCGCACAAACAAGCTTTTCTTCGACATCAAGCATGCATGTCGTCTTGTTCCAGCCATTCTGCTCGCGCACAAACGTATTCATTGCGGACAATGCAAGGAAAATGTCATTCTCTATTTATACCCCGGCTCGCCTTTGTCCCCGTTACAGTATCTCTGGGCAGTGATGCAGAGCAGCATCTTGCTTTAAACTCACGCTTTTTTCCTCTTCTTTCAAAGCTCTGGCAGTGCAGAGCAGCAGAGTTAAAAGGCTCTCCGTAGCAGATTTTTTCTCTCCTTTTTCCTTTTTCTCTGACATGCTAAGCTTGGTCCCGCTCCCGCTGCCACTTTGCAGCAGAGGAGACCTGACTCCTGCCTTTTGCTCCATCACTCAAAGGACACAAAGGTCTTGGCAGCGGAGGCCGTGGTAGCAGCAGCACTTGGAGCTGCCTAAGTGGATGCACCTGGCACAGGGGCATGAATAGGCTGCGTTTAAGGCAGTTCTGCCCCAGCAGCGCCCGAGACCGTCCGCTTCATGCACAGCCTTGCTGGGATAGAGTTGCCTTTTTTGTTGGCTTGGACAAGTTCCCCATTCTGGGCAATGCAGAATAATGGAGGACTTTGAAAGAGGAGCTCTTGCGTGGAAAATAATTCGTTTAGCAGTGGAAGGAGCAGGGAGATTAATGGCACCTGAAAACAAAGAAGATAAAACCTGAAATCCTGTGATGAAACCTAAAGTTTGGGTGCAGATTCACACTGTAATTTCTTCATGAAACAACTAACATGTCCTGAAAGAGCCATTGTTGGCCGGGTTGGCCACCGTTTTTGGATAGGAATTAAGAACCGTATTTTAAGTGACATTGTAGGAAACCACTATTTCTCCTGTCAAATATCATGACTGTTTTCTTCCAGGTGGACATTTCCACTGCTCTCAGATACAGCATTCAATTGTTATAAGCCTCAGTTTATTGATAAACTGATAAGCATCGTTTTAGTGCGTTTAACTACATCTTTAAAAAATCAATCGGTAAAGCTCCCTACATCTGTGTTAAGATCACTCTAAATCTGATGCTCATCCCTCACCAGATAATGCCTTTAATAAATAGACTTCTGCAATCTTTCCAACTAGGTGTATACAAACAAAATATGCATATATACCTCAGATGCAACAGTGAAATGAATATAGTACACTCCACACGATCTAAGCAACAAAAAACCTCATGTTTCTCAATGAAGAAAGTGTGACTGTTTTCCAGGGTGAGATTTCTGTTGCCCATACACTCACTGGAATGTATCTCCCAGCATCTTTACTCACAATATTCATATCCAATTCAATGTCAAGCTTCAAAACACTCACTGATGCCTGCAGACTTTGCCAAAAAAACAGACTCTTTTTTCTCAAGAAGAAATGTCTCAATCAAGTTGAAGCAATTTTTTTTCTCTGAAATAGAACTGTATTTGAGACCAAATAAAATTCCCTTTTTAAAAAATTCTACCAAAATGAAATTTTAGATAAAGCTTATACATAAGACCAAACAAATGAACTCTACTGTAATTTATGTTTCTAATAATGCATTTTTCTCATGTGCTTTTGCACATAAAAGATTAGATAGCTTTAAAATGAGAGCAGTCAAACTTTTAGCACAGCATGAGGTACAGATAAGAAGTATTCAGTCACTGAAAACATCTTTCCTTCATCGCTATCTTTATCATCCTGAGAGAACTGAAAAATTTCAATGAGCAATTCTTAACTACTGTACAAAAATAACTTCTTTGAGCTGGAAAACATTTAAAAATCTTTTAGCTGCAGGGTGTAGAGATAAACTGCCCTGTGAGGAGATGCCCTATCATTCCCAGGTGTGGAGGGCTGACCAAAGTTTGTAGTTCTGACACTTCTGACAGATTATTGAAAACCCTAAAAGACTGAGGGCCATGTGGATAAGCCTCAAGATTAAATGATCATCTATTATGCATGTAGTAACAGGATGCAATATACATGATTTCAACAGTTAGCTGGAAGCCCTCATTCATTCACATTTTTCATTAGCTTTTAGAGAGTAACATCACCCAAAGTTAGCATTAGCATCTCCAGATAAGGATAGTTTTGAAAGCCAGATAATTTTGTTGTCATATAGTTTATTGTTTTTCAACTATTACTTACATTGTTTCACTGCCATGTTGAAAATAATCAGGCAAACAACTCATTAGTCTCCTTTCAGATGTAAAATAATGAAAAACCACTGGAAGTGTTTTGGTTTGATTCAAGGCCTTGGTGAACAGAGGGAAAAATATGTGCTTTTCAGCAAAGTTTCAAAACTGTTTTCTCAGTTTACAGGAAACTTCTTTATGCTGCTGCCAATACTGAAGACCTGTTCTGCCAAGATGTATAATTTTATCTAAGGGCAAGCCATGGAAAATACTACTTAGCAAATTATCTTACTCAGATGCTGTATAATGAATGACTGTAGCTAATGACATTGTACACTTCCATCGTTTTTGTAGCAACTGATGTTATTGTTTTTTTGTAATTCCATAGTTCTTAGCAACAGGAAAGTTTACTTCTCTGCTGGAAGTTACGCTAGGATTATGTTCAAAATCCACTTCATTGGTGTGCTCTTGCACCTGACAGCCCACCGTAAGCAACTGCGAAACGTCTCCGGCACAGCTACATTGCGCCCTATGGCAGTTATTGCTATCCTGTCAAATCCCTTCCAAACCATTTCTCCACTTATTCCCAAAGCCTAACGCTCTTTCTTTTCAGGCTGTATGTCTCACCCCATGGAAGACAGGTTACCACTGCAGCCACAGTCACAACCACGGTACAGAGATAGCTCCATCTACTAAAATTACACAGGCTCAGTGTCAGATTAGGGTGACTCTGCTTCACTCATTGGACCAATAAAGCTCTGGATCCTGGGACAGAGACGCAGACAATGTTGAGCCTATTATAAAACTATGTGATATGAACATTTTTAGATGCCAGATTTTGAGTATCTGAGATCCTAAGTGTGGTTTGTTTAGGTGGACTAGCTCACATTTAAGATTTATCTTTTTACACCTTGGTGATGGTTCAGTTTGCAGAGGAATTTAGGATCTATTGAGTTGAAAGGTACTGTATAGAGGTATACACATCTCACACATCTCACACATCTTCTTGTGTGGGATGAAGCACACAAGAATAACAAGAGTTTGGGAAATCAGAGAGAGTTGAAGTTCAGTCTCTCCCAAGTCCTGCTTGGAGAGTGAACACTTAGTGCTTTTTGCAGGAATTGCCAGATTTTTGTTTTGCTCTGGACCAATTCTGTAATGCAACATTTTTTTACGTGATTGTAAGTGTCAAATCAGAGTCCTGGCTAATGTATTTCCATAGCTGGTGCCTCCAACTTGCAGCCCCCACTATTTTTTGCCGTTTCCAGCCTGCAGCTCCAACTTAGGGCAAGGCAAATGAGGGTTTGCTGTTTTGAACCTTGCAATCTCTTTCTGTTCTCTAATCACACGTCGATTCCCTAGTCCCGGTGCAAGCACCCCATACCATCCCAGTGGTGCATCTGATGGGATCTCCTTGCACAGGCATGCATGGATTCAACACCCAGATGCGCTGCGTTTGGTGCTCTTGCTGCAAGCTTTGAGCAAGAGCTGATGGCCAAACATGGCTTAAACCATGACTGAAATGGCAAAGGGGAAGCGCTGAACTTGGAGCTGCCTGCTTCCCCTTCTTGCAGGTGTGGGACACAAACCATGCCCCAAAGCCTATGCTCTCCATGGCCCTCTCCACTAATAAATAAATGCATTTTATTTACTGGCCTTTGCTGAAGTGAATGCGAATGCCACAGTCGTCTGTTATGTGTATTCCCATGAAATACCAGGTGTCGTGGTACGCACTATGGGCCGTGGTTTGAGCTGAAAACCTGTGTTATAAAAGCTGGGACTGAGGAGAAACAGGGCATGTTGGCACTCGGAGAGGTGAAACAGTTAATGCTGTGGACAGTGTGGAAAGCTGGGCAATGGCTGCTTGTACGGAAACACTGAAGTGTGAACATTTGTTATGTATTTCATAATTCAGCTGCTACTTCATGTTCCAAAATCATCAGATTAATCCAGACAAGTGGGATAATTTTGCCAGGAAAAAAAAAAAAAACAAAACTCTGCTCTCTCGACAGCAAGAGGCTGCGTCTGCCCAAGAACGTCTGCCCAAGAGCGCTTCATCTCTGAACTCTCCCTTCATGAACTGAAGGTTTTTAGTTTGCATTTCTTTTTCTTTTTAATGTGAAACTTTGAAATCTAGCTTGAATAAGTAGCTAGAAAAGAGAATAAGTGATGAACAAATAGCTAGAAGAGAGAATAAAATACTGGTGCAAATTTTGGCAGATGATTGCTTTGAGAAATTTGGCCACCATCTTCAGTATGACTGACTAATATCTGTTGAACAGAGTAAATGGATCTGACTTGCTTTCACCATCCCTGGAATATCCTAATACCTGAAAGAGAGTCAAGGTTCATTTTGCCAGCAAGCAGAGTGGGTTCCTTTTCCTGCAGAGCAGGAAAATACACTATTAATTTCAGTGGCTTCCTGGGAAATCAAGACTGCACTCCATAACTACAACTGTTCACTGAATTGTAGCTTTTATGCAGTCAAGCACTTTACATCTAGGTTGTGTATTCTTGATTCATTTCTCCGTGCGAAAGTTTGTATAGGACAACTTTTGCTTCAATTCTTAGAAAATGTCATTAAATTGGATGGCAAAACTACTTCCACTCTCTTTATATCAGCGAATGTACATAAAGCTAAGTTAGAACACATGGTTTTAATTTAGCCTTTAGTGGTTTTATTTGACAGAAAGAAAAACTGTTGAACACTAACCTTGAATTAAAACTGACCTCCAAATTAGTCAGCCTTTTTCTTGTAAAAGCGTTTTGTTGAGTATAAACATGAACCATCTATTTACATAACACTGGTGACAGCCAAATGATTTCTTACGAACATTAATGCTAGAAATCCCAAATGTGCCCTCATTGCTAAAGAATGGTTTATAACCCTTGAGAATACTTTCGCCCAGAAATAGCTACAAACAGAAAAGGCTGATGATTTTCCCATGTTTTTTAAGATTTCTATATTATTTCACTAAAAGGATCTACTGAAATTGCCGGATAATAACTATACATGAAAAATAAATGAAATCCAGGTCATTTTCTAAGGTGCCTGTGAAAACACACCTATCCCTGTGCTTGCGGTGTTGCTTGTCCTCATACCAGTACTGCTTTATGCACCGTACTGTGGGATACCCTGTGGAAGGGTAAGGAGAAGCCTGCTTGGCCTGCTGAAGCCCAGGTGACACCAAAATAATGATGACACCTTCTTAGCAAACATCTACTGGTAGCAACCCCAGCATGAGCTGAAGGAGCCGGTGACACTGTTGCTCATGAAACCTTATCCACGTCTCCTGCTTCCTGGTCCACTCGGTTCTTCGGAAACCGAGATCTTCCAGAGCCCGGGCAGGTCTCCAACGGGCCGGTTCCCCAGGCCTGGTTTCATTGCCAGAGCGCTGGGAAGCAGGCAGGGAAGCAGAGCAGGTGGCCCACAGACGTGCGTGCGTCTCTGGGACGCTCATGCAGGCATCGCGTTCCGCGTCCCCGATGGTTTTAGCTTGGTTCTCGCAGCCCAGGAAAGCGAAAGCTGGCGGGTGCTAGCGAGTGTTTGAAGCTCTTGAGATTCCTTGACTGTTTGCTTTGTTATTTTTAAGTATAAAATTAAATCAATGGATATGCTAAGTATGATGAAAAGCAAATCTGGAAAGGCTGCAAAGAACTTGCACAGAATATTCTGCAGGCCGCAGAAGCACGTAACAACTTTCAGGAGGCAAAAAATGACCGTTTGAGCCGTGGTTCATTTTACTTTGTTTTAGTCCCTTTAAAGAGAAGGTGGTTTTGTAAGCTAACTTTTTTGGTTTTATTGTTGAATAAACAAGAGAACATCGCTTTTTCTTTCGTAAAGGTAATTTTACTGTTACTGCAATAAGGGTATATGCCATAGCACTTACACCTTGCTCACATTTATTGGCATGCCAGGCCATAATATGCCATAATCAGTCTCTAAATAAAGATATTTAGGTATAAAGATAAATAAAGATATAAAGGTATTTTTCTTGCTTTTAGCAGCAGCATTAACGTACTCTGCTCTTTGCTGTATGTTGTTATTAGCTCCCTCAGGATCGAATTCCAGCCTCAGGCTCCGGTTGGGTGATGGAGCTGATGGCAGCCTTCAGCCCTTCCTTTGCCTGCCCGTGTTTGCCCTGCCTTATTCGCAATAGGAAGCACAGACTCAGCTGAACGGATGGGAAGTGAGTCATAGTTGTAACTATCCTCAGATTATGCCTTATGACTTGTCCCCATCCCAGGATAAAGTGTTTTCCATTTGACTTGAAGGATAAGATGAGTTTTGGGCTGGATAATCGGTCCAAACACCGTTGTTTCCATCAGGCTGGAAGAGCAGAGCACGTGAAGACCTCTTAGATAACCAGGGGTGGATCACTTGCCACTGACCCGTGCTTGTTTCCTGCCTGACACTCTCACTGGGGGCGTTTCAGGATGCTGGTGCTGGAAAGCCTTTGGGAGGCAGGCCGCAGCGTGCATGGATAGTGCTCCGTTGGCCTCAGACTTTGCCAAGTGCTTGATCCCACACTCATTGGAGGCAGCGTTGTGCCGTTCCTGATGGCTTGACACAAATACTGCACGCTGCTTAGCACTCACCTCCAATTAAATAAGGGAAAAATCCTCTTCTCTCATTGGAAGAGAAAACTGCCGAGTGCCAGCTGAGGAGGTGATCCATCCTCTCTATCATGGCAAATGGCCTGAGGTGCCAGCAATGCCCATAAACACTTTGTACCTAGGGAGGGAACACCAGTTCCCGCGATGAATTCTCTACCCACGTCAGCTAGGCTGAGGCTGAGCACGTTGCCCTTTCTCAGTCTCTCTCCTTCACTGGCCCTCGCTGTGTATCACAAAGATACCCTGTAGATACAACCACTCCCTGCAAGACCGGAACCCAGACTGAGTGGTCACATATATTCACTATGTTCCTTTATATTTCCTTTTACTCATATGAAAACATGAAAGCAATATCACTTCACAAATGGAAACAGCATTTTTTTTTCCCATTTCATTCCTCGATGTCTTTTGGTAGCACTTGGAGGTAAAGGCATGTGTCCTTCTAAGGCAGGAGACTATTTCTGGCGCTTGCCTTGGGAAGTTCCTGGGAGTACAAGCAGGTCCTGAAGTGCACAACCAGCTCCGCTGATTCCACCCTCTCCTGCTGAAATAAGAGTTGAATGGAAATTTTAACTTAGAGCATAGGGCTCTTGGGGGAAAAGAACCGGTGAGGCGTTTGCCTAGCCTATGAAGAATATTTCTGTAAGCCGTCTGCTCACCCAAAGCTTCAGGATGAGTTAGAGACCACAGAGAGAGCGGGTGAGTCGGGGCCTTTGCTGCCACGTCCCCTCTTGTTGCTTTGGTGGGCGGCCCATCCTCCAAGCAGCCTCCCAGGCAGCCCTGTCCTGGGCTCCTTCGGCCTGCAGACCTTCCGAGCGCTTCCCACAGCACGGGCAACACTCACAGTGACTTATTAAGTCATTGGTAGTGACTTAGTTACGCTCTTATTGTCTCTAGATAGCCCTGACTGGGTCCCTCCTGGCATAGGTTAAAAAATTGCCAATACTGCTCGCCAAAGGGTTTTTTGTTGGTTGTGGGTTTTTTTGGTCCTTACTGCCTTCCTGTTGCTAGGTGGAAATTTTTCTGCCTTTCAGATGCAAAGTGACTAATGGGCTACGTTTCATAATACATCAGCAAGTACAGTAGGTGCTATTATCATATTTGAATGCCCTTTAAATATTATCAAGTTATCAAGGAGAAGGGGGTAGTATGCAAATCAGGCATAATAAAGCAAGCAGAGGGAATTCTTTGTTCTTTGGTAATCACATTTTAGAAGGTTAACAAGGTTTATTGCAATAGGGAGATATGGTTAAAAAAAAAATCTTTGCTTTTATTTTTTTTCCCCTCTTACCAGTGTTTTGTGGGAGGTGAGTAAACAGCGTAGGTCCAAGCAGCAGGGCCAGCCGGCAGGAAGTGTTAGGGGCAGGGGCTGAGGTGGGATAACGATGCTCTAGGCGCCGTCCCGCGCTGATAGTGATCTCCTGCTCATGCTCGCGGGGTGGGAGCCCCGTCACTCCCATCCCTTCTGGGGAGCTGCTGCCTTTCAACTTCCTGCTGCTGCCTCCTCCACCTCTGTATTGATGGGCAGGATAAAACATTGAGCCGTAGGGAGGCGAAGCCATGGAGACAGAAAGGAGCAGGGAGACAGAAGGAAGAAGGGAAAGCAGTAAACATGGACTGGAAGGCTTGAGAAGAGACCTATGCGGAAGGGCTTATGAACACGATGCGGTGTGCTCGGCATTGCTGTGGGTGCCGTTGCTCTGGCCCTGCAGCTCTCCTCGCTCCCGCAGGCACCTCCGTCTTGGGCACTGCTAATGCCGGGTGGGCACGCGCTTGGCATCAGGGAGCAGCCCGTGACTCTGACACCGGGCCACAGCTTGGCACAGCCTCCAGCGGGCATCATCGGAACGCCTGCCATCTAAATGACAGCAGTGAGGTCATTTGGATCAATAAATGTGATTGTCATTTTTTTGTCCTTTAAGCTGCTAACAAGCTAAGAGCAAGGGTTAGTGCTGCTCAGAGCAGCTCTTGGCCACCAGGTAGTTAAACCTCTCGTGGATGGTTCTTGAAGCTACGGGAGCAGGAGACCCAGGCCGCAAAGGTTCATCTGCAGCTTAGCAGGACGGCCCGGCTGTTCCCAGCGGTGCAGGCCGGCGGCGTCTGCAACGCGTACGGCGTGCGTTCGTGCTGGCTGCTCCAGACGGCGTGTGGGGCACCGTGGGGCT
Organism: Eudromia elegans; assembly: GCA_003342815.1. Classification (NCBI taxonomy): domain Eukaryota; kingdom Metazoa; phylum Chordata; class Aves; order Tinamiformes; family Tinamidae; genus Eudromia; species Eudromia elegans. The sequence continues at coordinate 2,178,951 of PTEX01000112.1, read as the reverse complement.
CCCCGAATCGCTGTGGAGGACAGCGGCTGGCTGAACGCCCGAGGGGCCACGTGAGGCCCATGCTGCCACGGCTCGCCCCCTTCCCTCCCCTTCAACACCCCCTCCAGGGATCAGATCAACACACACATGCGAGGAACCTACCAGGAAGATCTGTGTGGAAAAGGGCCCCTAGAAACACAGGCAAGTTCAGTGCAGTGCAATTTGGAGGATTAAAAAAAGACCTAGAGGTTTTGTCAGTAGCTGTTAAAGAGTAAGCCCAGAATAAGCTTCGGAAGCCAGGACAGAGTAAAGTTCATTTGTGGAAGTTACCTTGCTGGCTCTGCTCTCCCCTCTTACACAACATTTGCAAGTGATTTGGCGAAGTGCTTTGTGCTCTCCGTAGGTGAGTATCTTTATTGGCATCTTTCAGTATGTTTTGTTTTCTTTAGTAAAGCGTTTTAGCTGCAATATAAGAGAACTTGTGAAAATTGGCCATATCTGTGAGCTTAATTTGCAGCGTAGGGACTAGATCAGAAGATCGCTCTCAAGCCTTTGTTCAGTGTTGTTAAACAGATGCCCTTTTTAATGATTCCCTGGTTTTCGGGTGGAAGGTAACAAATTTATTTATTTATTGCAACTGATGGTAACAAAGAGATAAATGAACTCTGACACAAGTTGGGTAAAAAATATGATTCTATCTGGCTGAATTCTAGACCCATGTAAGAATATAAAAAATATAATAAAAATTGCAGAGTGAGAAAACTTGGTTTTGACATCATGGACATTATGTGGGTTGAAGGGACCTCCAGAGGTTGGATGGTCCAAGCACTTGCTCAGAGCAGGACCAGCCTCTGCTTTAGGTCAGGCTGCTCAAGGCCATTTTCAGCTGGGTCTTGAATAGCTCCACTGATGGAGATTTGGGTTTTATGCATTCTGTTATTCAGATAACTTGCAGAGTTCATCCTTGATGTTTAAAGACTGTCTGACAACATAGGGATCTTGTTTTCAATGGCCAAGTTTTGTTTTTCCTTCAAAACCCCTCGATACATCTGAACAGCAAAAAACATAAATCACCATTCAAACTCCTGTAGAAACAAAAGCCCAAGAAAAGTCAAATCCCCTAATCATTGCTAATAGATAAAAAGGAAGTGCGATGACACTGTGGAGAATACACTTCTAGGTATGAACTGGGATATAAGAAAATCTTTTACATCAGCCACTTCTTTAAAAATAAATAAATAAAACAGAGGACAAACAAACGAAGCCTAACAAATCTTCTTGAACTGTGTTAAACATACCGGGTGCCTTCACAGCTCTTTAATTTTCACCCTTCAGAGTCCTTGGCAGAACCTTGGCTTAGGAGCGGGCTCCTCCTGACTCGAGACCTGCATCAGGAAGACGGGAGCGGGCGCGAGGGAGGTTTCTTCTCCCCGTGCCCGGCGCTAGATGCGCAGGTGCCGAGTGCCGGGGTCTCGTGTGTGTGAGAGAGCGGGCATTTCCCAAAGGGCCCCGAGAGCCGAGTGCCCCGTGTCACCTCCACTGCGGGCGCGCTAATGGAGTGACGCTTAACAGGCAGGTGGTGCCTTCCAGGTCGGGAGCAGAAGTGGGAATTGTTCTCCTAAGAAGAACCCTGGAAAAATCCCTGGGTGATTGGCATGGGCTGAGTCACATCTCATTGCAAGAGCAAAGGCTCTGCATGCTGGGTTGGGGTAGGTTTATTTCTGGGTTTTTTTTTGGGTTTTTTTTTCCCTTCTTTTTCTCCTTGTTTTGCAGTAATCTCTAGCACTCAGGGTAGTGATTCTTTGGGACTGAGAAACATCATTGCAATTTCAAAAAGGAAAAACCTAGGGAGAAGGGCAAGGAGTGAGGGTGTTACTTTCAGTGGGATGGTCTGGGCCCATGTGTGTCTTGTATCATGATCTTAAAACTCTTTTTACACATCCTTCTTTCCCTCCCATTCTTGACTGTTGCAGCTCTCATCTTTTCTGCCACAGAAAATGTAAAGTAAATTATATAAGGGAGCGTCTGTATTTTTGTCTGTGCAAGGCATCTTGCTGGTACATGTTTAGGAGAATAAATAAAAACAAAATGTTTCAGCTGTCCAGGTTGAAATCCCATCACAATTACAATTAGAATATTGGCCCCCTCACAAAAAAGCAAACCAAAAAAACAGATAATTTGCTTTTGACCTCTGGGAAAGAAAACGGTGCAGTCTGAAAGGGCCTTGCCCAGCAGCAACGCTTCAGCACAATTCAACTCTTTCAAACCCACACGGTGCAAAAGCCAGAGAGAACAGGTAGGTCCTGAACTGGAGGACAGCCTGAAACACCAGGAAGGCCACAAGGAGAGCAACGGGCGCCAGGAACAAGGGCAGCCCGTGTGAGAGGCACGGCTCAACGCTCGACCAAATCCGCAGTGGCTCCGAGTTGTCTCAGCTCCACTGCTTTAGCCGGAGAACACAAGTTTTGGCAGATGTTCAGGCTACGCCCGCAGGCAGGAGGGCCAGGACGGACTTTGTGCGTGTGGGTGCGTCCGGCGCAATTCCCGAACTCAGCCCGAGGTTCTTGGTGGGCCACCCGCTCCCGCGGGCTCGGCGGGGCGCATGCCGCAAGCAGCCCCGGGCAGCGCGGCGCCGCTGGGCCTCGAGGCGCTGCACCTGCACGGGGGGCTCCGTGTGCAGAGCAGGCGACTCGGAGGCTCCTGCTTTTCCCACCAGCTCCAAAGGCAGCTCAGGTGTGCTTGGGTGAAAGCAAAGCAAAGGAGAGCTGTTAGCTCATACGCTGGTTTGTCCAGGGCTTTATCCTGCACAGAGCTTTGCACTGAAACCCCCTGTCCCTGCTGGGCACCTCAGCTACCTGGACTCTCCAGGTCAGTCATTCCTGGCAGCATTTTGCCCCATTGACAACTTGGCAAATAACTGGGATCTTGGCTCAACCACTGCTCACAGCAGCGGCAGGGAGACCCGTATATTCCTAATGCACAACTGCTAAGTGGGTTTCCCCTCAGCACCACCTCGATGCCCATGGTTGTGCTGGGGTTGGTGCAACACCCTTGCGTTGTTACCACTCATTTCTACTCATCTTTGTATTTGGAGTTCTCTTGCTCTGGCAAGCTCTATGGCCCAGAACAGCACTGGAATAACCAGTTTAATAATTTGTATTTGACCAGCATCTTCAACCCAATGTGCTTGTTGCCCTGTTGCCTAGGTCCCTGTCAGGATACCCCTGCTCTGCTCCAAGTTTCTCTTGGGAATGGGAACCCTCTCAGCAGCTTTTCCAGGCACACAAGTGTCTACAAATATGAGACAATCTTTAAGAGCCCTTGCTTTTAAATTTGGGCAGTTTTGCACAGGCAGACAGTTCTTCTCACCCTTTCCTCCCTTACGCTCCTCCTCCTTCTCTCTCATTCTGAAAGCCACCAGAGATGGAGATGATGTTTGTTCTAACGAAAGAAACACCAAGAATACCCACCTGATCCCTCTGGAAAGGGGTCGGCTCTGCAGCCCGGTTCTCACGGCCCTGCACACCTTGCTCCACTTGCCAAGCTGAACACCTGGGTGGCAAATCCGGGCTGGAAACCGCTTGCTGGCAGCCGGCTGGCTCTCATCTAGCAGCCCCCAGCAGCAGCCCCTCGCGGGCCGTCTCCGAGGAGCTCCTCACTGCGGCTTGCAGAGCGAGGCTGCTTCACTCCTGGCGAGCCGGGAGCGTGGCCGGGGGGGTCTGGTGCTGTTCATACCTGCCCGTTCAGGCATCCGCCAGGGCGCTCCTGCAAACTCACTCTTCCACTACACGTGCAGGAAAAAACCCCATCTCTGCTGCTAATTGCTAGGCAGAGCAATCTGTAGGTCATGGCTCTGGCTATGAATCTTACAGACAGGTAGTTGTTTTCATTCATTTTTTTTAAGTCGCTTTTCCAAGCTTTAAGGAAAAATAGTAAAGGGGATTTAATCGCAGGTGGCTGCGCCCACTGCTTGTCATGGATCACTGCTGGAGCTGGGCTCCCCACACTGCAGCACAGCTTGACCCTCACTGCAGCGTCAGGTGCTGCCGTTAACCTGTTGGAGGGAGGGTAAAATGTTTCGCTGGAGCCTCCTTTTCTGCCAGGGGATTGCCCATGCTGTTGAACTGAGTCCATCCTACCTTTTCCCTCCCTGCTCTACTCTGCTGCCACCTCCAGCGCTCACCTCAGGGTTGCTCTTGCCCCTAGTCCAAAGGAAACCAAATGCATTTCAGCGTGCGAGTAGCAAGGTGGACTTGCCCTGCAGTGAGAGGTTTGGTGCACGAGCACAGGGCTGCGGGAGAGTGTCTGTCTCCCTCACTTCACGCCGTCGTGCACGGATGCTCCAGGTGGTCATTAAGCACCTTAAAGTCAGGGAAATGGCTGCCCCCTTGGCTGCACCTGGAGTGCCCCAACATCTGACAGCTCTGACAGCTCAGAGAGGCTTTGCTAGGGCTCCCTTTAGACGTGTCTGCAGCTATGCTTGTTTAAATAGATCTCTTCGCCTCCCCCCTGCACATGTGCCAGTGTATTTATGGCAGGAATCCTACTGCCCTGCCCTTGCTTTGCTAGCCTGGACAAGCCGGGGTCTTGCAGGGCCCTCCTGCAAGACGGGCCCTCCTGCAAGACGAGCCCTCCCATCCCCATCTTCCTCGTGGTGCTTCTCTGCAGCTCTGCGGCTGTGAATGCATTTTTCCCAAACGGGGCTTGAGAAGGCAAAAGAGGAGATACAAGCTGTTGGTTGCTGATACAATATGTTGGCCCTGATATTTCCTCACCTCAAGTGGAAATAGGTACAACATAAGGATTGAGAAGGGAGTACACAACTCTTCGGTGTTACTTCTTCTCAGCTTTTCAATTTCCAACTGATTCATTCCCTGTTAACAGCAAAAGCCGCCTCTGCCACCAGCTTTCCCTTGTGTGCCTTGTCCTCATTAGCTCGCGTCCTCCACCTCCTCCTACCACAGTTCCCGAGGTGCCCCCTTCGTCCTGCGCGGACCCCAACCCACCTCTGTATCGGGATGTGTCCCAGCGCTGGGTTCGTGCCTTTCCCCAGCACAACTCTCCCACGTGCTGGTAGCATGCAGCTAATGGAAATATCAAAACAAAAGTGCTCCCAAAGCTCCTCTTTGAAAACCTCCATCAGGGAACCCCACCTAGCCTCATACTTCCACTGTGGGTGCTCCCAGCCCCCTCTTTTTCAGTCCATTCCCCACCAGCAGCACAATTCCTCTGCTCATCCGTTCTGTCTCCAGCAGCATCTCCTGGTTCACACTTGACATCATAGCAAGTACATTAAAATAGTCTAGATAAAGGAAATCTGGCAGGTATCATCTGTCTGGAAAAATAATTGCTTCATCAAAGAGCACCATCAGGTTAGTCTGGCATGATGTGCCTTTAGTTGCATTTTATCCCATTTTTGATGTGCCTTTGCATTTTTAATTAACCTCCAAGGCATGTTCCCAAGCCTTGCATACCACTGAGGTCAGGTTTACAAGGACTGCAGCTGGCTGGATTATTTTAACCCTGAGCAATCAAACACATTGCAATGGATATGCTGCAGTAAACGGGCCCTCACTGGCCCCATAGATCTATAAAAACGATTGCTGTGAGCTCTGCATCTTCACGTGCTGCTCTTTCCAGAATTCCTGGGCAGGCATTTCCTGTCTCCCCAGCAGAAACGCAGTCTGCGCTTTGAGCGCTGCTTCCCCCACAGGGGTAGTAATTCCATTTCCATATCCTTGTTCCCATTAACCAGCCTCTTCTTGCCCCTAGGAATTGTCTTCCCTAAATGAGGACACAGGTGAAACACTCCTTTGATTTTAGGCCATGCCTAGATTATTTTAATCTTATTTACTGCTGCCTCACTCTCCTTCTCTTACTCGTGTGTATCCTAAGAGGCCCTTCCCATTTTCCTCAGAATATTTTGCAAGCTCCAACTCAGGTTTAGCTCTGACCCTTCTCACTTTACACCTACGTTTCCTGACCTCTAAATCGTAGCGGGCGTTGGTGTCAGTTCTCCTCTCCACTCTATAAGCTCTCATGTTTTAACAGCCCTCTCAAAGCTCTCCAGAGCTAAACGGCAGAAGAGCTGCCTAGGACATGTGCTAAAAGCCCTTCCTTGGGGGAGGCCCCCCAAGCACTGCCTTGCCCAGCTGAGCCGGCGCTGCTGCGAGCACCCCTCGCTCCGGTGCTTTGCCCCTTGCAAGCCGGGAGTCCTGGGGCACGCGGCTGTCCCTGCGTTCCACTGCTTGCTTGGGACGGCACCGTCTAGCCAAGCTCAAAGCTCTCTTCTGTGATCAGACCCGCGGTGACTCAATTGCGTATCAAAACAACACGGTCTTCTCCTTGTTCACTGCTGAAGAGGTTTGTTGGTTGTCACATCCCAGAATATCTGGGCCCTGTCATTGCCAGCCTGAGACATCACAGAATAGTGCAATTTCCTCAAATTGCCAAAGCGTTAAATAGAGATAAGAATAATTTCCAAAACAGCTTCTGTCTCAGCGAAATACAGGACAGCAGCTAAGGAACAAGGATGAGGTGTGTTTCCGATCCTTTGCTTTGCTCCCGCTGAATTTCAAAGGCCGCATGTGAGCGCCAGAAGGGCAAAACCTCAGCAAAGTGTTGCCAGAAACTTTTGTGCTGACAAGCGTGGGTCAGCTGCAGCAGTGAGTTGCTATCAGCTTTTTGCATTATAGTGAACAACAGAAAATACTCTTAGCTACCTGGAGGGCTAGAAGCTGCCTAAGTCCGAGCGATGTCAGAAAAGATTTTCCTCCAGCAATGTCACAAGTGCAGGTATGTGCCCGCTGCACCCTCTGGATAAAGGATTATCCTGCCCGGCCGGAGCAGAGCTAGGATCAGTGTCAGGAGTGATTCTCTCAGGATCCACTCTTCATCCGAGCTAACCTCGTCAGGTAGCTCTGCTCTCCAAAGCCACCTGGATGTGTCACCTTAGCAGAAAATAAGGTGTAATTTCTCCTCTCCAGAGCAGGTGCACCATGAATGCTACTGCTGAGGATAACTTGTAGATTTTATAGCCTTTCCCCCACCCCCACCCCCCCATTTGGTTACACTTTTGAAAACAATTATTAAAACAACATAAGTTTGTTGCATCTGAAGTGGGCCTGGGCAGTTCAGACCATGACTTGTCAGCTCATCCTTGCCCCATGCACAACACATACATAGTCTTGCACGTCCAGACCGCTCACTCTCAACGCTCTCTAGGGTTAGGAGAGGGAGAAGAGAAAGACGGGCTGCACAAAATGGCAAAGATGCCCCCAGCAGCAGCTCAAGGATAAGCTGGTGGGCACCTCTTGGTGAGAACATCTGGATGAGCGGTCAAGAGGACAGGCAGGAGCAAAATGTCCCTGTCCTTTCAGAGTCGGTCCCCATGCCATGGTAGGTGGCACCTGATTCCTGTGGGCTGGTGGATTTTTCCTCCATCAGCCCCTTTCCAGGAGGCTCACGTGCAATCAAGCCATGTGTAAGAGGATGAGGAGCACGATGCGCTCCCAAGTGATGGATCCTGCTGGGCTGGAAATGACTAAAGACTGGATGAGCTGTGGAGTTAGTCCAGGTACAACACATTACCTACCATAACATGACACCGATCAGATAAAATACGCAAGAGATGGTGTTTTTGCTGAATCCTGGCATTGACAGAGTAACCACGGGCAATACAGTTAGACCTGTGTATCTTGTTCCACATTCAATGGCTGGATGCAAAACAACAGCCCCACTGCAAAACATTGTGGGTCTGCAAGAAGCACAAGAGAGGTCGGTATTGTCTTCTGCCGTGTCGAGTCACAACCATTTTGTTTGACTGCACGCCAGTTAAACCAAGATGACCCAGCTGCTCTGCACACTACATCTTCCTCCCGCCTTCCTCGCGCACCCATCGCGGGTGACCCGGACCTCGCTTTGCAAAACAGGAGGGCCGTGTGCCGCAGCAGGCGGTGACAGGGTAATTGCTATTATTGCATTAGCAGAGAATAGCTGAGACTTAAGACCTGAGCACCAGGAAGGGGAGCAGCGAGGGCACTGCTAGCTGCACCTATGCACGCGCGCGGGGATGTCTGACGTATAAATAGCCCGACCGCCTTGACCCACTGAAGTGGCAGAAAGATTAAAACCCTGATTTGGGAAGAAAGGGAAGCAGAAAAGCCACCTGGAGACGGGCTCGTTCAAATGGAGAGGTTCATTATCAGCCTCTGATGGTCTTTGGCTGCCTTGAAAGAGTAAAGTTAGAGCTATCTAAAAAAAAAAAAAAAAAAAAAAAAAAAAAGGAAAAAAATTAAAAGAGACAAAGCCAGCATAGAGGACTTTAATGGTTGCTGTGGGTATGGAGATTCGGAGGGAACTAGAAACAGCACCACTTACATGATTTTTTTTCTTTTTTTTGTTAGCTCACAGCAACCTACAATAATTTTATCTGGAAATTACTATATGCAAATAGAAATGGACCACAGACATTTCCTCCCTTTTGCTTTTTCATAGAATCACAGAATCCTTAGGGTTGCAAGGGACCTCTAGAGACCATCTAGTCCCACCTCCCTTTTCCAGCAGGGACCCCCAGAGCACGGGGCACAGGGTGGCATCCAGGCAGGTTTGGAAGATCCCCAGAGAAGGAGACTCCACAGCCTCTCTGGGCAGCCTGTGCCAGGGCTCTGTCACCCTCATAGGAAAGAAGTTCCTCCTCACCCGGGGATGAAACCTCCTCAACTTAAAACCTTTGCCCCTTGTCCTATCACCAGCCACTACAGAAAACAGTTTTGCCCCCTCCTCCCTACAATCATACCCGAGGAATTTGTACATGTTGATTAGATGCCCTCTCATCCTTCTCTAAGCTAAACAGGCCCAGCTTGTTCAACCTCTCCTCATACAGTAGGTGCTCCAGCCCCTTGATCGTTTTGGTCTCTTGTCTCTAAACCCGCTCTAGCAGCTCCACATCCCTCCTGTACTGGAGAGCCCAGAACTGTACCCAATGCTCCAGGTGCAGCCTCACCAGGGCTGAGCAGAGGGGCAGGATCCCCTCCCTCCACCTGCTGGCAAAGCTCCTCCTGATGCAGCCGGGAACCCATTGGCCTTCTTTACCACGAGGGCACATTGCTGGCTCAGGGTTAACTTGTTGCCCACCAGGACTCCCAGATCCCTCTTCACAGAGCTGCTTTCCAGCAGGTCAGCTCCTAGTCTGTACTGGTGCCTTGGGTTATTCCTCCTAAGTGCAGGACCCTGCACTTGTCCTTGTTGAACCTCATGAAGTTCCTCTCCGCACAACTCTCCAACCTGTCCAGGTCCCTCTGGATGGCAGCACAGCCCTCTGGAGTGCCAGTCACTCCACCCAGTTTGGTGTCATCAGCGAACTTGCTCAGGGTGCCCTCTGTGCCCTCGTCCAAGTCGTTGATGAACAAGTTGAACAGCACTGGGCCCAGCACTGATCCCTTGGGGAAACTGCTGGCCACGGGCCTCCAACTAGACTCGACTCTGTTTATCATGATCCTCTGGTCTCTGCCATCCAGCCAGTCCTCCCTCCACCTCACTGTTCGCTCATCCAATCCACACTTCTGGAGCTTTCCTATGAGGATGTTGTGGGAGACTGTCTCGAAAGCCTTGCTGAAGTCAAGGTAGACAACATCCATGGCTTTCCCATCATCTGTCCATCCAGTCACCCCATCATAGAAGGCTATCAGATTCATCAAACATGACTTCCCCTTAGTGAATCCATGCTGACTAGTCCTGATCACCTTCTGCTCCTTGATATGCCTAGAAAGGGTCTCTAGGATGAGCTGCTCCATCACCTTTCCAGGGAAAGAGGTGAGGCTGACGGGCCTGTAGTTTCCTGGCTCCTCTCTCTTGGCCTTTTTGAAGACTGGAGTGATGTTAGCTCTCCTCCAGTCCTCTGGTATCTCCACCGCTCTCCATGACCTCTCGAAGATGATGGAGAGCAGTTCAGCAATAACCTCCGCCAGTTCCCTCAGCACCCTTGCATGCATCCCCTCCAGAACCATAGGTTTATGGGCATCCAGTTTGCCTATATAATCCTTAACCCAATCCTCCTCAACAAGCAGAAAGACTTCATCTCAGTCTCAGTTATCTCCCTTGTATCTGGGATCTGCAGTTCATAAGGATCAGCCCTAGCAGTGAAGTTTGAGGCAAAGAAGGCATTTAGTAATTTTGCTTTAAGATTTGCTTTTTCTCAAGAAGCAGTTTTGCTTCTTACCTTTACAGCTAAGAGAGAGAAGACCTACTAAACCCCACGCTATTGAGAAGGAGCAAATTTAGCATGGGCGGGCGATTGGCCCCGCTCAGCTGCCAGCAACCACACTGTGCCCTGCGGTGATGCTGACCCACAGCAAAGGCAAAATCCACGTAGGGTTGTTTAAGAGCCATTTGCTGCTGTTGGGATCAGTGGGATCTCCTTTGCACTTGGGATCAGTGACAGGACTTGCTTAGTGTCTCTGGCAGCACAGTAGGCTCTCGGACCATAGGGTGAACCCCTGGGTTAAAAGGAGCTACTGAGAGTTGTAAAGTCAACACCACAACTCTTTTTTTTTTCTCCTGTGGAATAGGAAGGAATATGATACAAATTTAACTGGCCACCAAGTTTGTGCTGGGAGTTTCAGGTGACCACAGCAGGTCCGGCCACTGTCATTTGTACCCTCTGAATCCCTGGAGGGTGAGGAGCTCCCAGGTGTGCACCTGGCCCAAGCAAAGGGCCACACGCTCCTCATCTAGCTGCTTTCTCCAACCCAGAATGGCCTTCCATTTCATGGACCTTCCTATGCCTCACACGTCTACACAAGCCCTCCAGCGAGCACTTGAAAAGGACCAGGATCGCAATCCAGGCTCGCACTGTAATTCCTCTTCTGTACCTTGGCTTTTAGTTACCAAGGAGCAATTAAGAGCGAAGGTGCCTAGCAGAGACAGCAGCACTTCTGATTGCTCTCCCCAAGCTCGCGGGACTGTCTTGGCTGGGTTTCTCTCTGGGTGGCTCCTAGCCTAGCCAACCACAGAGGATTATGCAGCAGAAACTCCACAGCCAGCTATTCTGCAGCCACACAGATTGCATCCTGTGTTTCCACTGCCACGACTTTAAAAGCCAAACCATGCCTTCACTTCTCATGCTCCTCCTATATACATCACCCACTTTATGTCCCAAAGAGCTGTCAGTCCCAAGAAGAAACCAAGAGGCGAAAGTCATCTTTTTATTCTGTGGTAATATGGTGCCTGGCACAGCTATTTCTGGTCCGTGACTCAAGACACAACCACGTTAGAAATAAATAAAACGAAGGAGGAGAACATCTCTGGGCCCATATTTGACACTTGTATTCCAACAGCACTTGACATTACATAAACCATACAGACTGGTATGGTAGATATTTTGACTCATCTGTTTAACAATTATTTTGTTTTAATCAGTGTTTATTTAACTTACTGTCTAGACAAAAGCTTCCTAATTTCTTCATCTAATGCAATTGATCTTTCATGGCAGAATGAAGCTACACCAGATAAGACAGGACACACTGTACCAGTATTCTCCATCTTCAGACTACATTTCTTTCAACAAGTTATATGGCTATCACACAGCCAAGGCGCATATTATGTGGCATGGACGAACAGAGACCTTATGTAGATGTACACAACAGGACAAGAAGCCATGAAACAAAATGAAATGATCAGTGCCAACCCTATAATTAACATATTGATTCTCCATGCAAATTACCTTTCAATACATTGTGAAACACTTTGTGCTGTTTCAAAATACTTCAGAGGAGTCTGTGCCTTCTTATTGGCACTACAATAATTTGCTACATGTCTTCAGCTGTATTATTAGAGCATAACTACGGGTGAAAGATCGTAAGAAGAGACGTGGAAGGTAGATAAAAATCTATGGGATATACATGCTTACCATTTTTCACCCTCAACATGTGCCATAAGCTACATTTCTTAAGGAGCTGTCAAGCTATAGAGATTTCAAGCCTGCTTGGAAGAACCTTTTGGTTTTCTGGTGCCTACCCTGTGCCATCTCAGCCTGATGCCAAGCAGGGAAAGTACTACAAGTTGAAGTATTCAGTCACAGTTTAATCTTAGCCCAGTCAGTATTCTACTTGTCTGGAAAGAAAAGTTCATTTGAGCAGACCTCAAATAGACTGACTTTCACAGGAGCTCATTTTTTAAACTGAATCACAACAAGTAGTGAGGAAAAACTGAACTCTCACATTTACATAGTGTGGAGTCATGAAGAGACTCTGATCCTCAAGTCAATACATGGACAAGTGAAGTGAAGCAACACTTCAGCTGTAACTTGCTGCAGAGATTAGCTCAGCCCTTGCTGCCAACATTTAAAGTCCTTGTGAAATGCAAAAGTGTAAAGGGTAGCACTGACTGTCAAGTCCAAAGTCAACTGATACTAGTAAAGGGTGGAATAATTTTATGACCACTGACAATATTAATTACTGTGAGCCAAGACAAAAATCAAGAGATTTCCCCTCCCCTCCCCACAAATATTTTACAATATTGTAAAAATCAGCTAACTACCAACGTTGCAGAGCGAGGGTATAGAGCAATGTTGGTAGTTAACTAATTTTAGAGACAAATCTGACACGAGGAAGCCCCAACCCGATACCCAGATTTAAGTTCAAACTCAAAGATATCAGAGCAGCACGATAGGTCCTAACCTCTGAGCTCACAAATAGCTGCTCATAAAAGGGAGCACCCTGATCACAGCAAAGATTTAGGTACAGATCACTGTTCTCTAGTGAGAGGCTTTAAAGTTCACAAAATAAGAAAGACTAAAGTTCATGTATTACACCTCTTCCCTTTCCTCCAGGCGTGTCCCTTATGTGCTTTTTACCTGTACTTTGCCACACATTAACACTACCAGAGTCTCTTGATGGAAAATACCATTGAGTGAGAATATTCAAGGGCCTCGACCAGCACTTCTGGGAGACCCAGAGAAGCACACAGGAAAAGCCCTTTCTGGAGAGCTCAAGGGAACAGGAGACAAGTGAAGAAATTTCATCCTCTGCAAAACTCACATCAGCTGAGCCTTTTTTTTACCTTGGTTTTCTATGGAAAAAGGTCTTTCAAGGTCAGATGCTACCTGTACAAATACACAGGAGCTCTTGAAGCTACTGGCTGATTTCATTCAAACATGGCAGGAAAATTCAAGTTTCTGTGATTACTCCATTCTCATGAGTTTTCACAAAAAAAAAAAAAAGAAGTTACCTTTTCCAGGGTAAAGAAGAAAGATCTTACTTGTACATTCATTTGACAAAAGGTTTACGAGACAGTAAAGAACCTATATGGGTCAGAAGCAGGAACAGCAACAGAAAAGTACTTTATACATATGCCAAATCCCCACTTCCACCAACACCAAATCCAGCAGGGTACGAAGCTATAGAAAACCAAGCCATATTATTTCAGTGAATGCTGGCGCTCCACGTGCTTTATGAACCACATGGGGGTAAAACCAGGAGGTAGTTATATATTAATCTCCCACTCCAATGTGTGTGGGATACATGGGCATGCAGAGGGGAACTCAGCCCATGGAAGGGCTCCCCAGGGGAGTTTCCATGCAGAAAGGGGACTGCATAAGGGCACAGAGCCAGAAGGGTCAAGGATGGAAGCAGAGGACACGTCACTATGCAGAGCATTTACCATATTTATTCAGCAAGGTAGCTGATGGGAGCCTCCATGGAGAGCAATACCTGCCAGGAGGGCAAATTTGCACATGCCTAGAAGTGAGGAAAGGCCTCAACACAAGGGCTTGTAGTAGCACTGGTTCAAATAGCTTTTGGTCTTTCACAAGTGCAATTCATCTCTTTCCCTTAGTGCCACAACAAGTTGCAGCTGTTGTTAGGAACGGTTCGCCTTGAGAGCAGGGTACAATTGCAGCCTTTCTGTGCTTGAGCAGAAGGGGAGGGACTGGTTGAAAAATGCCTCTGGACTGTGGAAGGCAGCGAAGATATCCAGATTCACCATTCACAGGTTTAATACAAGGTTAATACAATCAGACAGAATGAAAGCAAGTTTGGCATCCTCATCCCTGTGCTAGAGATAATACAGAGTCTTCACACAGTCTGATACAGCTGATGCTATTATTTGGAAAGGTCTCAAGTATGAAACTGAGATGTATCAACCAAAAAAATCACCCTGACCCAAAAGGCTTCATGGGGAGAATGGTCATGCAAATTTGCACTTTTCCTGCCTGAGAACATAAGTCATGTAGTTAGTGCTTTATAAGAACTAATTTAACCCACTTCTTACTTAGACTGAAGCAAGGTGAGGTCAAGTAGGTTCCTTCAACATCAAAGTCATCTTTTAACACAACCTTTGCTCCTCTTCATCCCTCTACCCATCAAAGGGTATTAAATGGATTTAAATGTGACACCAAAATACAGATTTTATCATATCAGTTAGCCTCTTTCTCTATAAAAGGGACATTCACTTGCCCTACTAATACAGTCCCCCGCAATCAACAAGGAGAAATAGCTTTCCACAGATGGGTGATCCAGCCATCATAGACCATTTCTGGACCCCGAAAAATGAACAAGAGCTCCTTTCATGCCATGCAGCTCTATTGCATCTCTTCCTCATTGCCTATAGTCCCAAGCCCTAACTGACTGCTCCATAGCAGATCTCTGAGCTACCTATATAACGGGGACTGTTGGCTTTGTCTTACTGTCACACCAGGTGTGCCTCGTATGGCAAGGCTGGGATACCCCACGGTCATGCCCTACCTACAGCACCCAAAGTTTAAGGGAAGAGTTCTCTTTATAAGTATGTGCAGCACTGCCAAGTGCAGGCTGCTCCAAAGGGATTGGAGATGGGGTGGGACAAAGTGCTAGTGGACCATTCCTCGGGAGCTGTCAGAATCATTTTACAGGAAAAAAAATCGCAAAGACCCATTCCTAGAGAACCAGCTGCACAGAGCGACTTCAAGAGTAGCTCTGTCCACGAGCTGTGACCTGGATGTCCTCATTGGGCACAAATCTGACTTCCAAGCAATCGAAGCCAAGGCCCCAGCAGACATAACTCCATTATTCTGAACAGAGCTATGTTTGCCATTTTTTCAGCCCTTGTTGTATATTCGAGAGTCCCCTTGCTAACTGCTTTCCTCAGTTTTTTTAAGTTCACGGGTTCCCATATTTAATTTAAGAGTCCCAAGAAATGACAAAATAATGTAAACAAGTGTTTTCAAAACTGTTTCTATCTCCCCTTGTTCCCCCTCCTTTGAGGAGCAGGAGGGATGGGATCAGAGTGCCCCTGATCAGATACTATACTTGATCTTGGCCAACAGACTGAAACCGTGTCAGCAAAAGCAGAGGAAGGATATTGCAAAACACCAGTGAAATCCTTCCCCTTGGGATTTTAGGATTTCTGAGCAGAGCAGCCTGCCAGGCCGGCGAAGCTGGCGGGAGGTGAGGAGGCCGAGCCCTCCACTCCTGCTCCACATCAAGGCAGCCTGCTGAGGAGGAGCCTTGCACTGTGCAAATGCTTCTTGGATGGAGTTTACACAGCGTGACAGGTCGTGGATGGCTTTCTGGACCATTGGGTCTTGCAAGGGGCCACGGAGACCATCCAGTCCAACCCCTACTCGAGCACGCTCACCTGAAGCGGGCTGCCCAGGACCATGTTCAGATGACTTTTGAACACCCCCAGGATGGAGACTCCACAGCCTCTCCGGGCAACCTGTTCCAGTGCTCAGTCACCCTCACTGTAAAGAAGTTTCCTTAAGTTCAGAAGGACTTTTCTGTGTCCAACTTGTGCCTGTTGCCTCTATGCTATCACTAGGCATCACTGGGAAGAGTTTGGCCCATCCTCTTGACACTCTCCCTTCAGATACTTATACACATTGGTAAGATCCGAGGACAGGAGGCAGCTAAGGGCAATGTCAGGAGGGCTCCCCAGCAGCTGCCCTTTTCCCTGCAGCCTTCATAGTACTCTTCCAGTACAGACAAATCAGGCAGGGAGACAAAACCTCCATGTATGGCACCTGTCGCACCACAGAAACTGTGCAGGGCATGGTGGCTAGCTTGGGAAGCTTCTCCAGAGAGGTTTCTCTCTCATGAAACAGGTCTCCCCGCCAGCCTGTGCTCGCAGAAGCAGTCCTTGCCTCGGTTAGTGCCACTGCTCAGATCCATTTCCACCTTTGACTTTCTTAAATGCTGTTAGAAAAGACTCTGTGACACCAGCATGTCAAGCAGTGTTTCACTTCCTACAAGGCACCATTTCAAGTAGAGGAAAGGAAACAAAAGACCCAACCCCAGCTTAACAGTATCGATGCAAATATTCTAGCTGTTATTCTTATGAAGATTTTGGATCAGGGACAGCTGATTTTTATGCCCAGAGCATTCATTATTAGTCTTTAATGCACTATTCAGACACATTATCGACACAGTAACTTTGGAGATCTTCCTTTTGAAATACTTCATCCTGATAGGCACAAAAGCAGATAAAATGATGATCCCTGGACTGCTCCATTTCTCTAATTCCAACTGCACTCTCTGCCAAATTATTACAGACAAGAAAGAATCTTTCCACAGTTAAATAAGTGAATACGTACTTTTATTTATTGTTTTTTTCCAGGACAGGATTCAGCTCTTTTCGTTCTTCCAGAAGACACCTTTCAGTATTTGTACCAGTGCTATTATGGGTTAAATTTGGACCAACGAGCTAGAGTTGAAAAACCTGCGTTGCCAAACCAACCCCTTGTTCAAAACTCCAGATTGCGCTGAGTCGTACCTGAAAATAATGTAACATTAACCCC
The DNA here is from genome assembly GCA_003342815.1 of Eudromia elegans. Taxonomy (NCBI): domain Eukaryota; kingdom Metazoa; phylum Chordata; class Aves; order Tinamiformes; family Tinamidae; genus Eudromia; species Eudromia elegans. Next base: position 2,162,201 of record PTEX01000112.1, on the reverse strand, counting down.
CTCTCTCCTTTGCGCAACTGGAATTTGAAACATAGAAATTGCTAAACAAGGTTATGGGGAGGCACTTATTGGGGTAATCACAGGTTCTCAATGGCCTCTACATGGATCTATTTTATTTCTTACTATTCATTCACAGATTCACTGTTGGGGCAATTAGCAGTGATAAATAAAACTCGCAAGGCTGAGGGTTTCAAAGCTTTTGGCTTGAATTTATACAAACCAGGCATGTGAGCATCCAGTCCACAGACAAAAATGCATTTGCTTGTGGTTAGTATTGCTTTCCCGAGGAAAGGGAATAAATCCCTCTAGTTAGCTGATTTATTAGTATTTTGCTGCAGGTTTCAAGGAGTGATTTAACCGCAGTTGGGGACCGGGCTCTTTGGGACTCACTCGTGTCACGGATTACACAACGTGCATAAGGCATGATAGTGTCATTGCCACACCTCTGTTTTTTTTAAATGCACTTCCTTCTGCTTTAAGGTTAGGTCCAGTTATTCCTGTGGAGCACCCAGTTTTGGAGAAGGAAAGAGTGAGCTCTCCTCCTGCTCTGAAACCTGCGACCAGCAAGGAAGGCTGAATGGGATTCAGGGAGTTTCCACCAGATATTCAGATCCGATTCATATTTTCCTTAGTAAAACATGCGCACGTTTTTCATATGTTCAGCTCCAAGCTCTGCAGAGAGACGCCCACGGTGAAGCCAGTGAAGCCACCCCACCACCCCAAGCATGATTAAGACTTGCGTTTCCACCCCGAAGTGGGTTGGTGCACCAGGCAGGTCCCCAGCAGGAGGACACCCTGCCTCAGCTGGCCACAGTGAGCTAGGTGCTGAGCACCAAAATGCCTTATTTGAGGAGTGGGGCTAAGAGAGAGGCCAGGGCACCTCCTGATGAGCTCCTCTTCATCAGCCCTCTCTGCTGCTGCTTCCAGTTCAGCCACACACCTAGTGTCCCAGAGGGCACCAAGCATGGGCATTATCTGCAAACCTCAAGGCACCCAGAAGCCTTCACCGTCCATGTCGGCCCAGCAGGGATAAGCCAGAATGACCAAAGCCGTCCAAAGAAGGAAGCATGGGAAAGTGCTTTACTTGCTTTTAATTTCTTCACTGACCCCGAGCATTTTCCCCTCTCCATTTCTTCCACCCACCACAACAAAATACCAAGGAAGGCACGAGGGAGCAAGAGACTTGGGTTGTCGCCATTCGGAAGAAGCTACTGTAGTTCAGCTAATACGTAAGGGAAGATGTAGACAAAACAAGAGCAGGGACAATGACAAACCCATTGCACATTTTTTCCAAACACATGTTTCAGGCAGGGCAGCCAGATAGACTCTGCAACACCATAAATCAATGCGCTGCAAACGGCGAAGAAAGACGGATTGTGAAATGAACTGCAAAATAAACACCCCGTGTAAACACTGAAAATGCAGTGGTTTGTTTTCTCTGTCTGGGCGCCCAAGTCCAGGACAAGCTGGCTGCCTGCTGCACTCCGCTCCAGAGGTGGGCACGATTTATGGCCTGGGTTTGCTTGCAGCTGCTGCTCTTCGACGGAGGAGGAGGAGGAGGAGGCCCATGGCAGCTGAATGTCCCTTTTGTCCCCTGACCCAGCCTCACTGAGCGTTTGCTCAGGTGTTCCTTGGGCTTTGCCCACGCATTCCTGGGAAGGGCTGTCTTGTTCCCCCTGATCCACAGGGATGCCCTCCCACATCCCTTCAAAGGAGTTGTGATGGCCCCATTATGACGTGGAGGCCCAGGACCGCTTCGGGCTGCCTCTCTCTCCACGGCCTGGCTTTCCTCATAAGCCAGGGCTGCCCACATGCCTCTGCCACGGTGCCCGGTGCCGCTCGGCCCACGCGCCGCTGCTTGGTGTCGCTGGCGGTTTCTCGCTTGTGCCTGCTCCTCGCACAGGCCGGCCTCCCTCCCTGGGGCACTGGGACGCGTGCTGGGGTGGAGAGGCTGGCCACCCCTGATAAAACCTGACCGCCGAGCGCCTGCCTCCTCCTCCTGCTGCGTGCACCGGCTGCTCAGCCTTCCAGCGTGCAGGCGCCGCACCGTGAGCCACGTCACCCGCTGCCCTGAGGGGGCACCTTCCGCACAGCTGAGCCCTGCGGGATTCATCTTTGCCCAGATAAGGAGACCAATAGGGCAGGGATCGTGTCAGAGCTTCAAGTCTAGGAGTCAGGAGCAGCAAAATGATCGATTTTTGTTTGCAGCAAGATGCGCCGTTAAAACAACTCCGGAGAACGTGCAGCTTCTCCAGCGGCAAAGGGAGGTACTGGAAAGCGGTGGGAAACCGAACACCTTGCCCTGCTCAGCTGGCAGCCGCAGCACCTCAACAGCTCTCCGGGGTCTAGGGCACAGCCCGGCTCATGTGTCAACACACCGGGACAGCCGTTACCCAATACCTGTTACACTCAAACCAGACCAGAAAGATAACGATTTGCTACCGTACATAGAGACCTGGGCCTCAGCTCAGAAAGGGCAAAAGCCTTTTGGCCTTTTTTTTTTTTCCCTTTGCCTTTGTTTTTTATTTTGACTCTCTAATGCAAGTCACAGTAACGTGTTCCAAGGGACCCCAAGCAATCGCCCATCAAATGTTTTGCTGCCCGAAACACGCTTAATGAAGGCAATTCCACACCTCTAGGAAACACGTTAATTACCTTCACAGCCAAGAGAACATAACTCACATTCATTTGTACAAGTGAACAACAGAGTGATCTTTTCATAATCTTTTATATAAGGGAAGTTTGTGATCCCTCTGGTCCTTTTTCCTTCCAACCTCAACCACCCTGTGATTCCCTCGTAGCAAACGGAAGTGGTCTTTTCTGGTGGGTTGTCGTTTTCTGTGTTTTCACCCATTCTCGGGACTCTTCTGCAGCCCGGCTCCAGCTGGCTGGTGCCTGGGTCTGCCGCAGTGCTACAGCACCACGTCACTCTCTTGGACACTTTCTAGCTCATTAATTCCCACAGCTCCTGTTCTTCAGCGTTGCTGCTTGTCACCCCCTCGGCAGCCCTGTGCCTCGTGTGTTTTCTCTCGATGTGGTGCAGTACGCTTTTGGGCAGGGTGTCCTCAATTGCTGCTTTTCTCGCCCAATTCATCAAGGTCATTTTGAACTTGAAGAGGAAGCGTCTCCTTGGAGTGCTTGAAATGCCTCATGGCTTAGTGTCAACCGCACCCTTCTATGAGGCTTTTGCTTGTCTTCCATCAATCCAAGACACTTGTGAAAACACTGAGTAGAAACAGGGCCATGACAGAGGTCCCATGACACCCCCGTGACACAGGCAGGGAGCTCCTCATGATGCCCTGAAAAATACCCATTTTCACAGTGAGCCGTGCACTCTGAACGTCCCTCTGAAACAGTGGCATGGCAGCCACCTCCCAAAGGGTGCCTTGGTGGCACGTGGAAGCAGCGCTCAGCTCCGCACAAGGGCCTGACACACTGAGCAGAGCGAGCGCCTGCAGCTCCCGGGAGCACCTGCAGACAGACACTGCTGCCAGCTTCTCCATCTCCAGACCCTCACGGCCACGGGCATCAAGCCAAGCCTGGGTGGAGCAGGAGCACGGAGACCAGGGGACAAGTGTGGCTGGAGATTAGGCTCGCAGGAGGGTAGTACGGCAGGTGGGAGGAGAGATAGCAGAGGGGTCCTGCTTTGGAGACCAGATGTGACACCTGATAGTGGTCCAGTGTCTCAGTTGGTGGAGAACCAGTCCGTATCTCCAAACTTCACGTCTGCAGCCAGCAGTTCTGTCAGGAGGATGACCGAGAGGCTGAAAACAAACACTTAGCTCCAAATCCTATGTGATATCACAAGAGAAGTCCCCAGGGAAAAGTGACTTCAAGCTCTGCACAGTTTCTTCATCAAAGAGCTGGAACCTCAAAAGACACCACCAAATATGAGGGAGGGGACATCTCAAGTCATTTGGTTTTAATCAGGGGAGGTCATCTGCCTTCCCTACTCAATCCGTGCTTGCAGCCTTGCCTGCAGCATTGCCACCGTTCAAACATCCTGCATGCATCTGTGTGAAGGAGCTGAGCACTTGCAACACTCCTGGGCTTGTGGCAAGAGCTGGGCTCTCAAGTGGCCTTAGCCAGCATGAACACTTAGCATGTACGCATGCGTGTGCTACAGGTGCTCTTGTGCTGAGATATCCTATACCCTATGTTAGGGCCACAAGGGTCCCCAGCGTTTGTGTGGGGGCTTCTGTGTAGCAGAATATAAGGGTCTGTACAGTCACTGGTTCTGATGCTGTAAAGACCCATCCTTGGGTCTTTGGGTACACAAAGTTTGAAAGCCATCTACCTAAGAGCAAAAAAGGTATTTCAGCAGTTTGACATTATTAAGATTTCAGCTATGAGGGGGTAGAAGAACTTAGTCCTGCTCTAGCCATCTCTGTACAAACATCTGTTGTTCGGATCCTTCCTCTCATATTCCAGGTGCTAAATTCAAACCATCATTACAATTTCTAGAACAACCTTATCCCGAGGCACTTGGCATGGAAGTGAAGTCTGAAAAAGGCTAGACTGAAAAGCTGTGTGTGTGTGTGTGAACAAATATGCTGGACAAGTCACCTTTAGATGGCCTTTCCTCAATCAGGAGCTCATCCAATCTGCCTGTATGTTAAACTTGACCTTTCCTTGATTGCAATGGAAAAGAAATAGTTAAGACATTTGTTAGTTTAAGGATGAGGTGATCAGGACAAACTCTTCAAATTCCTTTAACCTGTCAGGGAAAGAGTTAGCAAATTTTTGACCCAGCGAAACAAAGGTAATCAGAGGTTGCCAACTCTATTTGTCAGACTATAGAGCAGAGAAGTATTGGAGGTAACTGAATTGCATCTGGCTATGGTGCAAGAGAGCAGAAAGCTTGGCATGGTCTAGGTTGCATGTAGGATGTATGAGTGACTTCACGGCCCTGCTTCTCACAGAGCGGCTCAGCAGAACACGGACAAAGAGTGACACTTTCCGAAGGAGCGAGGCATTCGATCTCCTCGCGCCGCGCTGCCTGTAGCCCTGTGCTCAGGAGTGGTGTGCTTTCATCGCGGCGCACGGCCGTGCCAGGGCCATAGGCTCCTCGAACGTGCCCTCAGCTCCTCCTGACCTTAGCAGACCTTTGACTAGAGCAAATGGTTCGTGTTGGCAGCCAACTCGCTCGTCTGCGTGCGGCAATGTGTAAGGCTCAGCCTATATTAGAAAAAGGTGGCTGGCGTAGCAAAGACCAGCAAGCTCTTCCAACACAGGCATAGTCTGCAGGAGCAAAAAAGAGGGATTTCTTGCCAAAAGAGCTAGAATTAAATGAGTCGTACTGGCAAGGAGCTCTTGCCAGATAACTGTGTCTACACTGGGATTCTTGCTTGTATGAAAACATTATTAAAAATGTTCATACCCACAACTGACATTACTGTCCCCACAAACATTTTAATATTTGGCCTTAGAAAACCAGAGTATGCACAAAAGTCAGCAACTGCAGAAAAAGACTCCTTTTCAAAGAAAGGCTCATGGAGATTAAAAACTAAGCAGAGCATTTCTGACAGCATCGGGAAACCCTGCTAACTTGGGACATGGAGAGGCAAGGCAAAGCAAGGAGGAGGGAGCAGCTCACCTCCCCCACGACAACATCCTGCTAAAGGGCAGAGCTGGACTAGCTCTTTCTTCACCTGCCATTCCTGTGTTCCCTCATCTCTTGCACTTTTCCCTACACACACAAAAACGCTCCCTCGTAGGCATGGTTTGCAAGCTGGGTGAGGTGGGAGGAGGCTCTCCTCACAGGTGTGCATAGGAAAGAGAAGCAAACTGAGAGGTGCTCTGCTAGCAGCCACCTCATGTCCTCTTCCACAGGGCCCTTTCTTGAGACAAAGCGTTTGAGAGGTACCAGGAAGAAACTACGGAAAGGAAAGAATTTCAGGCAAGAGTTTTAAGATGTTAGCAAGTGAATCTCAAGTACATCCTCCCGGAGTTTCTGTGACTGAATTGCATGTTCACTCCGGAACGGTGGAGTGAAAAGGGTTGACCTAAAGTCCTGGCTATAAAACCAGTTAAACACAAAAAACTGAGGATGTGTATTTACATGTATTAGCTATTCCGGGATAACTTCCTTCATAGCTATTTCTACTCTGCAGTAAGCTAGTTTGCGTTGAGGCTTCCATAAAGGCAAGGAATCTGAGCAACTTGACTGCACAGTGAGCAACTCCATACAAACGCACTCCTGAGCTTCCCGTGTGCTTCCTATTGCTCTTCTAGCTATAGGCTTAGATACAACCAATTCTGAGCACACATCTGATACTCCAGGGCAACTCTCAAGAGAAGTGACAATGACAATCAGTTTTATTTAATGAAAAAAGGGGTTAAGTTTTTTAAATATATATGTTTTTAAGAATCACTTTCTAAGTACAGACTTCAAGGACATTAATTCATAAACTAGTTAATGGGTGTACAAGACTATATAGCCTTAAATACAAGGAGCCTATAGTGATTTTAAAATAAAATTCCGATGGGGTAGGATTTTTCTATCTGGAGAGGTGTTTTGGTGCGGCTTAGGAAGGACGGTCACAATGTGGAGCGACTCCAGCGAGGTTTATCCCCAGCTCTGTGGTGGTCGATGAGGTACCCAGAGCTATCACCCTTGGTGATGGTTCAGCAGCATTTGCTGGGGCAGTTTCTTCAGAGGTGGGCACAGAAACACAAACCCAAACTGCAGGTTCCTCAGGGGATTTACTTGAGCACGCAACTGTGTCAGGGCCTGTGGCTGCCAAAGATGTCACATGCCTGGGCTGCACATGAATCTACTCTTGACAAATGCCGCACGGGCTTACAAAAGCTGAAGGCACACGGCTTGCGCCATCACAGCCAAAGGTCGAGTCCTTATTCTGGTGCTGAAAATGAACTTGCAGACCCAGGAAGTTGGAAGGCCAAAGGCAACGTGACACTGGACCCGTCCCCCGGCGCGCGGGCTTGGGAGAGCCTCATGGCCTCTCCCGCCGCGGGGCAGCATGAGCAGCGGCGGCAGCGCTTGCCAGCGCATTTATGTGTGTTCGGAGGAGAGCTGCCGTCTCCCCTGGGCTCCGCTTGGTGCATCTTGAGCGTGGCCCTTCGGTGCTGGGGCTGCTGCCCTCCCATACGGATACACACGGCCAAGGAGAGCTGGCCTTTGGCTTTGTGAGAGCCTCTCAATGCCACTACAGGACAGATAAAGACCTATGAATAACACATGGCCCTGTCTCGTTCAGACCGAGCTCCCAAAAGCAAGAGATGCTGCTTTAAATCCAGTTCCCCCACTGGAGGAGGAAGCACGGAAAGAAAAAGTTGTTCTTTAGTTAGTTATTCATGAGGAGTGGCACGGAGCTATAAGGAAATAGGATGATGAAAGAGCTCTGGCGGCACCAGGCCTCTCATTACGGCGCTGGGCAGGCAAGCGCGTGACCCTCGCCGGGGACGAGGCCGAGTCCTCAGACGAACCCTGGGTGCCGCCGCCCGTCCCCGCGGCCGCGGCTGCCGCGCGCCCCAGCTCGCTGCGCGGAGGGAGGGCGGCCGAGCCCTACTGCAGCAGGGCTGTCCCCGGGACTGGTGTCCTGGTGCGGCGCTGCTGCAGCGGGAGCAAGCCGGAGCCCTCCGTCCTGCCCCAGGGCCGCGAGGCCAGGCCTGCAGGAAGCTGGCAAGGAGCGATGGGGGAAGAGGGGCGCAAAACCACCGTTTTGTGGAGCTTGAGAAGACTTTTATGAAGATTTCCTTGCATTTTTGCTGTTCCCCCCGCCGCCTCCCCTCCGATTTCATTACATGCCATTCATAGCACGCAGGTGCCTTTAAATCTGCACGGCCTAACGTACCATTAAAAGCCTATTACAACAGTTATCGTCATTTAGGCCAATTCTCACTACTAAATTGAGACATTTTGTCCTATTTTCTAGGTTAAATAATTTCCTTGGTGTGTCAGCAAAGCATCAAACAACAAAAATAGCAGGCACTTTGTTCTAAAAAGTGGCATACGTGACACACACGTAACTCCTGGTGTCATTAATATGACAAGAAAAGCCAGATCTGAAAGGAAAAAATCCCAAACCAAGCCTTCGAGCTTTATCAGGCGATTCCAAAGTGTACTAAAGATTCAATCAAAAGTTAAAAAAAAAAAAATCTTATTTGTTCTAACATAATTTCCTGTGTTGCTTTTATATCTGAAAATAGAATTTGTATCAAAAAAAATGTATTAATGAGAGAATTCCACAGGCAGAGCCAATGGGGAAAAGGACACATGGGCCAGGAAAAGCAGCCACGGAAGCAAGGGGACACTCGAAAAGTCACAGGAGGTGGGATGGACCCGTGTGCCGGTAATGGATGCAGCCGCTTGGTCCCGCTTGTGCACAGCTCCACCCCAGAAGTCCCCTCTCGGAGAAGGGAGGTCCGAGGCAGGGGGATTCCCTGCGAGAAGGACCTGGGCTCCCCGCTTCTCTTGCCCAGAGTGTCTCAAAGCACCACTGGCCTCCTCGGCCGCCGAGGGAGCGCCGGGCTGCGCCGTCATCCCTGGTCTGTTCTAACTGGCGACTCAGCACGTGTGGTGGGGAGCTCCTGAAATAGCTCCCGACAGCCTCATGAGTGCCAGCAACAGCCTGGAAAGCCTTTGGTCTTCTGGGACTTGGAGAGGTTCAGAATGTTCGGACTCATTTTGAAAGTATTCTCGAAGATAAGAGGGATGTACTGCAAGGCGGGGTGAACGGAAGGTCGCGATTGAGGTATTGCACAACGCAACGACCGTGGGTTAGCACGACGTGCTCAGGGCTGGATGGGCTCATGGCTGCTGCCGTCCCCACCTGAGCGCAGGCTGAAGGTGGGCACCTCCTCCACAGGCCCCTGGGGCTGGACGCTGCCATCGCCTGTCCCAAACTGCGGTCAGTTGGGGCAGGACGGCGAGAGGAGGACACGGGTTGTCACTCCACCAGCTTGAGCACCCCTGGCACACCCCCCGGAAAGATCAGTAAGGGGGATCCCCTCTGCGAGCAGCCTGGGAAAACTGAGTGATTGCTGCGGGACGTAGACTTGCTCTTGTGCTGGGGACGCCAACGCCCAATCCAGCCACGGAAAAGGCAGCTTGCTGACTGTGTCTTGTGTTTCAAACCAGGTCTAGTTAAGGCAGAGCCCACACAGCTCTTGCATTAGTTGCATTAAGCAAGGCGGCAAAGGCTGTGCTATCCCTAAGCCGTTCCTCTTACTGCAGCGTTTCTGGATACACTGAGCAACCTTCCCATGAGTTTTGCACGGACAACACGGCAGCCGCAGTCCTAGGCTCATCGGAAGCCCCTCCCTGCTGCTTATAAAAGCTCCTCTTTGGCTCCTCTTTCTTGAAACCAACGTTTACTTTCGGAAAATGACTCCAAAAACATACCCATCTGTGGCTTCCCATCAGTGCAGGAGAACAGCTTTTGTCCACATTTCTCATATTTCTTAGCACGCTCTCCTGTGCCTCGGCCAGAGCCGCCAATATAACTTCCTGCTGAGTCAGGCTGCTGGTTTCCTTAGCCCAAATCTCCAGCGGGTGGTTTCAAGTTCTCCAGACATGTTCCAGCTACAGTTTGAAACCCATCCAGGCCCTCAGGGGTATAATTCTTCTACAGACCGACTTGTGATTGAGTTGGTTTTCTCCTGGGAAGAGCAAGCACGCCCGCAGCAGCAGCAGGGCTGCAGAAGCCACGCAGCACTCCTCCTTCCCCAGAGCAAGTGGACTTTGTGACATTCAGCAGCACCAGGTACCCGGGATGGGGGCTATCTGACCACTAACACACCACTGGTGAGGGACGAGGTGGGACGGGGCAGCTCATTTTGTCCCTTAACTCTGTGATTCATGGTGTTTATCATGGAAAGTCTCAGTCATCACAAAGGTCCCTGCATGCTCGGGAGCTCGCACAGCCCTGCCCCGTATTCAACAGGAAGGCCAGTATGAGCCGGCGGTCCCATCGCCTCCGCTGGCCCCAGCATGAGGCTCCTCCCCCCAGCACCCACCTCCGCCAGCCGCCCTGGGCTTGCTTGGAGCTCCTCCGTATTCCAGGCGCCGTGTTCAGACGCCTACAACAAAACAAACCAGAGCAGAGGCAAGTCTGCAATGTAGAGATCCATTAGGCTTTATTTACATGCGTCACCATCTCTTTTACAAACTAGATTACAGTTTAAAATGGAATACACAAGGCAATATCTACTAACACCAAGTGGAGTAAGCACTGCGTCTCGACTTCATCTGGAAAGGGGCAGAGCTCCAAAACAAACTCGCTTCCAATTGCTGTGTCGTAAGGAAGTATATTCATCCAGGGCAGCATCTCTTCTCGTCTCTTTTTCTTTTAATATAAAATCCTCCGTAAGAATGCAACATGAGAGTGTCTGCTTTCAAATGAAAGTACAAGATAGCCCAAATGAAAAGTATAAATCGTTCAGCTCTTCGGTATGTAAAGATGGCCATGCATGATAAGGCTGTGGATTTAAAATTCTTCCAATTTACATGGCTCGAAACAAAAACAGATAAAACAGCTTTACAGATACTGTATACATATTTTTTTCAATCATGCAACTTTTTTTAAAAAAAGTTAAACATGTGAAGCCAAATGTACAATCCGTTTTTCCAACCCATAGTACGAAATGTATCTGGTCCCCCTTCGCATCTGTTGGCATTCCTAATGTATGCTGTGTACTAAAAAACAACCACAGGACACCGATTGCCAAGCAAGGACATCACTTTGGAGAAATACAGGACCTAAAAGGGAGCTTTTTGGAGCAGTGGCACAAATATTTCTGGAATTAGGCAGTGGCCAACTATCTAGTAATTCTCAAGAGAAAAAAAAAATTTACAAAATTATTAAATAAAGCCCCAAACCCATGACTGCAGAGCTGCATACATATCACTTTTGGGGTTTTTTTTCCCAGAACTTTGTTTAGACAAGGGGTTTAAGCAGTACCCGTGCAATTGTTCTGGACCTGCATCTGTTTCTCGTGATTGCAGAAGGAAAATTTCTGTGCATAAAGTTGTTCAAAGACTCAAAGGCCGAATTTTTCAAAAGGTAGGTTCCCCAAATCAGTCTTTTCCATCACATATTGACACAGAAAACGAAGTGACCCTTTGAATACAGAGTATTTAGCCAGCGCCCCTGAAGATGAGGGCCATTTTGAGACACCTAAGCGCGCACACAGGGCAGCGAGGCTCCGGCGGGCGGGCAGGCAGCACCTCTCCCTCCCTGGAACAGCAAGGAGCCGGGCAGCTCGTCCTGCTCCCCTCCACATTGCTGCGAGGTCCTTCAGGCCTGACAGCTGCTAACGCTTTTAATTATTTTTTAAAAGCCCTTCTCTGCCGTTGACTGGTTGTCTCCAGATCTTCTCTTAGGCTTTCGGAGCAGAGCGGTCCATACTTTTCCCTCTCACTGGCCCAGCGTGAGGTGGCTCCATGGCCCCGGCGGAGCTACAGCTTGGTGGTGGAGAGGAAACCACACGGCCACATTTAAACTGACCACCCCAAGTGCTACAAGGCCCATGTGCTACCACGAGCACAGATAAACCACCAGGCCGGGCCGGAGACAGACTATGGAGAGGTCTTGGTGCTGGTCTCTGGCCAGGTGGTCACCGAGGGCAGCACCCAGTCCCGGGGAGCGAGGCTGGCGCAAACGTGGGGCACGAGCTGGCAGGGGAAGGGACATCAAGGCAGTCCGTGTGACCAGGAGCCTGACAACCATGGGTGACCGCTGTACAGCCCAGTACGACAACCACAACCGCACAGAGCTTGCACTGCCACAACTGCATGCTGCAACCGGAGGTGCCTCTTGGTGAGGAGTGCGGGAGCGCGGGGAAGGTCACAACATCAACAAAACCTCCGTCACACGAGGGGCTGTTGTCTCACCACCATCCCCGCAGGGAGCTGGGAGCAGGGAGCGGGGCAGGGCCTGCCCATGCTCGTGTGGTGTCCGTGGCTGCGCGGTGGCTGTGGCGGGACGGGGTCACTCCGCACTGCATGGGAGCACGCATCGGTGGGAACTCATGCACCAGAACTCTGGGTTAAAATGCTAGTCTGTTCTCCTAACATCCATGCATAATGAGCCATTTCTGTACATAATAAAATATATTTATATATTTATATGCATAATGCTTTTATGCAAAGAAAAAAAAAAACCCTTCATATATCGCTTTGGAGAATTATGTATACACTGTCCTATTCAGAACATCCTCATACCAAGTTCATATGTACCATTGGTGTTCTCCCCCTCTTTTTTCATGTCCCTCCCCCCCGCAAAGAAAAACACTAATAAAAAGTAATCAAACTTTCCAGATTATAGAGAGGATCTATACAGCACCATACCTTTTATTCATTATTATTAATTCATTATTATTCATTTTACAAAAGAAAATCTTAGAAGCAAAATATATAAAACTGCCTCGTCTTTCAGTATCATTCATCCTGCTACAATCTATGCTCGTATAAAAAGCCATTTGTACGGCACTGTCACCTTGCCATTCCCTCTCCTGCTTCTTCCACAACGGACTACGCATGACGAGAAGGAAAAAGGAACCAAGGATATGTCCAAAAATAAAACCAAAATTACCGATGCAATAACACACCCTGCAACGACCTGCGCCTCGCCCCGCGGCGTCGCCGCTCCTGTGCTGCTTGCTGATGCCCAGCCCAGGACCATCTGCCTGGTCTAGTGCGCGCTTTCCTCTCCTTCATCCTCCCGTCCCTAGACAGATCTGCACGGGTGGTCACGTTCGACTTGTCCAGCAGCGCAGGGGCAATTCAGCCCGTATCCTCTGCCCACACGACGTGGTGGCAACACGGGAAGCGACGCCGCTCCCGCATCCCCGAATGTTGGGAAAGGGGCTCCTCGCTCTGCCGCTCCTCACGAGCATGGGCACCTGGTGCGCCGGCTGGGCTGGATGCTCATGGGACGTACCACAGAAGTTAGGAAAAGAGCCAGAAAACAAACAAACAAACGCAACAAGCAGAGTGCACAAGTCACCTCTCTCTGGAAGCCTGTCAGTTGACTGGTAAAATGGATGCTGTATAGTCAGAGAAGCTCGGGTCAGAGCCAGGGAGGGATGTGATAACCAGGATACGGTTTCCTTGCACGTATGCTATGTTTTGAGATTCCCCAGGGAGAGAAAGCAGAAAAGGTCAAAAAATCTAAGGAAATCAAACTGGAGGTTGGGGTGCGGGAGAGGGTGGGCAGACAGGGAACACCTCCAAAAATGAAAAGCCAACTTAAAACATCCCATAAACCATTAATATATTGAAACACCACATACTCATTGACAAATAACTACTGCAAAGGCTACACAGTGTGTTCTCAACAGGATGGTGCTGAGCATCGTCTCCACAGCAGGTGTTTGGCCATCCCGGGAAAGGAATATTTTTGCATACTTCAGAATGAGTTCAATTCCCCCCCCCAAAAAAAGAGAGAAAAACAAAAAAGAAAAAAAAAAGAGGATCTTCACTCAGGATGGGGCTTCTTAACAGTCTGCTTCATTGGGAAAATAATGCAGGGTTCACAAAGGTCGTAAGCTGTAAACAGGATCACTGTCCACTTGCTGACAGCAGATTTGGCAAAGGGTTCGCTCGCTCTCTATGTCTCGTGTCAGTTTGAGGGCCTGCAGAGGAGGAGGAGAAAAGACAGTGAGATTGCGGGGAAAAAGAAAACGAAGAAAAGCAACCCCAAAACCAAACAAGCAAACCCAGCCACTGCTCAAACTGGCAAGCAGTTGTCACTTGTTTGTACCCAAAAGCTTTGAACCCTTGAGCAAGCCGTATGCTGGTCCCTTGTGAAAACACTTCCCTCTTGCTTGGTGTGTGCTGCTTTACTACCTTCGCTGCTACCAAGCAATAAAGCAAAAAAAACCTCTCCCTCTTAAAGGAAAAGCAGGGGCAAGTCTCATTTACAGAAATGCAGCACATCAGATTCCCCCATTTTTTCTCCTTTTCTTCCTGATGGCCTTTTCTCAATGTCACTAGGCTGGACATATCCCGTTAGGGGCTGATATTGAGGACTGTGCATGAAGGGCAGCTGAAGGAGGGAGGCTGCTCAAGAGAGGCAGCAAGAAGCTTCAGGCTTTGGGTCACAAATTTGAGTGTCGACTTTTTTCCGCACATTGCAACACACCATCAACAGGCAGGCTGAACTGGGCCAAAAAATGCAGTTTAAAAGTACTTGGTGAATCAAACATATAGGTAATCACCGCAGGGTTTTTAAAAGTATGTAGTTTTAGACATTCCCATGCAAATCCCATACACCTTCAGAAATCCCACTTGATGGCCAGCCGCTCTGCTTGGCACCTAACTTCTCTTAAAGACTCGGCCCTGGGAGGGTTTTGAAACCAGGGCTTTGTCCCTCACACCACTCGGAAGCTTTTGAAGAAGACCAATGGTTTTATACAGCCCAAGAAAATAAAGCACCTGTTGACACCAAAAAGCACTTCATGTTCAGCACGGGAATGTCTCTGCTCCTTCCAAAGAAAAGGGTGGAGGGGGGGAACTGCTCGGCCCGCAGAACCTCTGTTCCTCTAGAGGAAACCACCCGACTCATTAGCAAGGACGCCACAAAACCACCTCCTCCATCGCTGCTGAGGCAATTCTGAGGCCTCTCCATAAGGTACCAGACACTGACCCAGCGATAACATTTCATTAAAATGACCTGTTCTGATAATGCTAAATGATTGATGGGAATTTAATCATTTTGTCTGGGGGTTATTAGAGCACGACAGCTGCTGCTGGGACCATTCGGAGAGCCCTCCATTCAGCGTGGCTTAGGGAGTAGACAGATTGTGCCTTTCACCCAAACAAAATTTGGATTTGCCCTTAATTATGGAGGTTTTGGTGAGGAGGGGGATGGCTAGGCTGTTTTTATGAATAAAGGGATTTCTGACTGGATCAACATATTGATCTCTTCATTTCCAAAGAACAAATTAATTCTAGCCGTTCGTTAACGTGACTGCCTGGCAACAACCCCACGTCACAAGCATGTCCCAATGGCCAGCACAAGGTCCCTTGGAAACACCCAACGGGGCCTGGCAACCCCAGCACAACCTGGGTAGGGACTTGAACGCCAAGCAGGTGAGACCAGGCCCTATTCAGTGTCCTGACTCTCCACTGAATCCTTGGCACCTGTGAGGCTGGAAGCTGTGGACTCCTCATGTGCAGATCCATCCCATGGGAAGAGCGGCCGTAGCGGGTAGCAGGGAGCTTCACTCCGCAGCCGCTCAAGCCAAGCATGGGATCACGCTGCCGCGTGCGGGACAGGCCCTCCCTGGCTCCAAATGGAGCTATTAATTAGAAGTAAGCCAGGACAGAAACTCCTGAACAAGTGCCAAGTTCAACATCAAAATTAAAAATATCTGTATAATATTGTACCATGAAGACCGGTGAAGATGGGTGATCGCAGACGCGATTTGCACCTGTGGTGCCGCTTGGTGTTTTCTGTGAGAGCACTTCACCTTCGGTGGCTGCAAACCTTTAACAGATGAGGCTTAGCAAAGACACAGCACAGTCCGCAGCAGACACGCATCCCCTGCGTTGCCACACGAAAAACATCAACTTTGAGTTACCAGCCGGGTACTTCTTGGCAATGAAAACCATACCAGGCAGGGAAGTAAAATCTCATATAGCCCAGTGCTCTGGCTCTTTTATGTGGTGTGGTTTCTCATTTCCTTCAGCTGGTGGAACATTTGGATAGGGAGATTCCCAAAAAGCATCCTCTGCCTGTTCTCCTAAAGCCCCTCCCTAGAGAATTCGGGTGGTCCTGAAAAGCCCCTGCACCCAACCTGAAGTCTGTGTATCACCAGCAAGGGAAAATAAGTGGGTTTAGCCTTTCTCCTGCAGTCTTCACAGCCTCACTGACCGACGGGTCCTGCGACAGGCGCACACAAGCTGAAATCTGAAAGCAGAGGCAGCTCCAAGAGGGCTGTTTCGGCACCCTGTGTGCAGAAATGTTCAATAAAAGACACATCTGCGGGACATTAGAAGCAATCACAGATTTCTCAACCTAGAGCTTACACATCTACAGAGGTGTATGGTTTATGAAAATATTACCTTTAAAGCAGCAACACACACACACACACACACAAAAGCATTAAATAAAGGGTAGGTCAAGATGAACTCTGGCTTTAACACATCCCACGGACATTTTGGAACACAGATGCTAAGCCTGTTCATCCTTTCTGGCGGAGGAGTACACAACACAATTCAAATACTTCTGGGTTTTCTAAATCTTTAGCTTGCAAGTGATAATGTGGGAGATGAGGTGCCCTTGTCTTGTTGCTTTTCCACTCCTGCTCATCCGTGAGCTTGCTACGTTCCCACCAGAAACGCTGCTCCGGCTTTTCTCGGGGACTGAGCCCTGGTTTGGCATTTCCCTGTCAGAAAGGAGCATTTCCTCATTCCACCCCTAAGCCAGACAGGGGTCTCCCAAGCCCAAGAGCTGCTCAGAAGCGCCGCCAGACACATATTGCTCCTGCCCTTGGTTCCCACCAGCGCTAATTCCGCAGCACTGGAAACTCCTTGGGAGCCGAGAGGTGCCGCGGTGCTCTCCAGGAGCAAGGCACACGCCACGTGCACTCGTAGCGAGTTCAGCAGCCACAGCAATCCGCACCGCGGGGCTCTGCAGCACGGAAGGCCCTGGGGCCCTCCACGGAATCATGGTGGTAAAAACGGCACCAGCGACACACAGCCCCTCTGCCTGGCAGCCTACTAGGGAGCTCCCCACCGCTGCAAGGCTCGTCAGGGAGAAATATCGCCATTCCAAGGGCTGCAAAACAAGCGGCTTCCCTGGTATCACTTGGCACTGCTCCCCAGCGAGAGGAAATCCCAGTCATCCCTTCTGTAAGCAATCATCCTGATGCTCTAGGTGTAAACATCTTGAAGGAAAGCTTCCTCCTTCAGTGGCAGATGGACATTTATTCTAGCGCCCCGACACTTGTTTTTGTGCAGCAGCACTCCTTTTGCTCCAAAACAGGGGCAGGCACAAAAAGCAAGAGCAGGTTATGCATGGTGATCGTTCCTCTCTTGCTGAAGTCAATATTCTGCCCAGGGTTTCCTCAGCTCAGGCCTGAAGAATACAAAGTATTTAGGAATGCATAAGGAAGATAACTTAGGTGGCGAATCCTTCCATCACGACAGAGTTGCTGCCTAAGTTTTCTGTTCAAGCAGAACAAAAATGAGACTAATCAGTGTCGTGACACATTATGTCACAGAGATGCTGTACAGGCATAGCATATGCTGTATTAGGAGGGCACCATGCTGCAATGCAACTCTGGGAGGCTAAAAGGCAAAGTCCATAGGAATAAAAAAAAAAAAGAGAGAGAACTGGCAAGTTAACATATCTTCTTTCAAGAGCCTGAACTTTCAGGCATGTTGCAACTTGAGTTTTTCTCTTTAAATTGTACTCATAAAAATAGAATCCGTTTCCAAAAAGAAGGCAAAGAGCAGAAGTAGAAGAGCTGAAAGGGGAAGAAAGTAGGCACAGAACAGGATTTGCGGGAGCTGACAAGTTGCTGTGCTTGTGCTTGCGTACGCACATCAAACATCAAAGTAACTTTCCCATTTGCTGCTGCTGTTCCACTCCAGCAACTGTGAAACGCAGCAGATCACAGTATGACAGAAGGGCTGAGGTTGGAAGGGACCCCTGGAGATCACCTAGTCCAACCCCCTGCTCCAGCAGGGACCCCTAGAGCACGGGGCACAGGGTGGCATCCAGGCGGGTTTGGAAGATCTCCAGAGAAGGAGACTCCACAGCCTCTCTGGGCAGCCTGTGCCAGGGCTCTGACACCCTCACAGGAAAGAAGTTCTTCCTCACATGGAGAACTGGAGAGAGACATCAGATCTTTCTCCATATCTGCTGCCTGGCTTGCCCAGAACTGCTGTGAGATGCCCTACCTACTAACCTGCACGTTAATCTGATGTATCAGTCATCCACTCCCTCTCTTCTTGTGAGAGACAGTGCTCTTTGTCACGACAGCCACACCACTAATGCTTGTTCTTGCAGCATGTTCTTGTAAGTTCTGAACTCATGATAAACCAAGATTTTACTTTTTGCACCTCCTGTTGCCCCGCCAATGCAGAATAAACCTCTGTGATTTAAGAGGGAAGCTTCAAACCAGAATGCCTGCTTGGGAGACCAGCATTCATTTCTTGGCATAAAACAACTTCACGTCTACGGATCTCACCACTTACTCACCTAAATCTACTTTCATCTTTCCATGAACTGTATATTTTGTCTGTATAAGACAAACCAGAGGAGAGAGAAGAATTTTTCCTTTTCTTCTATTCTTTCCCCTTTTGCGTAGAATTTATATCATACGCAATTAAATCATTACCATCTCTTTTACATTTGAATAGTTTAAATCAGGTAAAAAATAGTATGTGGAACTTCTACAACCCTTTATTAAGCTTTCAAGAAACGCAGCCTCACTCACAGGATCACAGAAAACTCTAGTTTGGAAGGACTTTCTGGAGATCATCTGGTCCAACCATTCAAAGAAAGTAGGGCCTTGGATTAAGTTATCTGCCAAGTCTTGAACATTTCTGCAAGGGCAGTAAGTGGGTAAGGTCACTGCCACTCATTCCTCAGCTGAAAAGGAGACACCCAGCAGGGGAGTGCCAGCCCGTGCTCACGCTGTTGAAGGGAAACACAGCTCAGAGTTTCCCTGCTGTATCTGACCTGATACTGAACAACTGAATTCGCAGGCAGTTCGGCGAGAGGAGCAGGCTCCTGCAGACTACACTACATATGTCACTGTGTTGCTGCCCTTACGAAGCAACCATATGCTGTGACATTCGTTTTCACACCTACAGACACGTCAATAGGCAGCTCTGCTGGTTCCCAGCACTAGCCCTGCTAACGTACCCCAACACCACCACAGCTTGAATTCTCTGCCCTGGCCAGCTGTGGAAAATTCAGACACAGGGCAACCAGGAAGGTCTCTGCTTATGCTGCTGAATTGGGAGGAGAAATGCCGCTTTCCTAATGGCGCCAGCAGCAGACGTCCTCGTTCTGGACTGTGGGTTTACAGCACGATGGAAACACGCTCTCTGCTCTTTTTATTTCAAATGCCCTCGCAGAGTGTTTAGTTTTTCTCTGCCAGGCAGCAAGCCACATCTTTTTATAAAGATCCTTCCTGCCGTGTGGTCTTCTCCCTCTGTTCTGCAGGCCAAGAGCACATGGAGAGGTTGCAGAAGAGGAGCTCCACCAGGCTCCTGCAAGGCAGGGTCCTCTGCATCAGAGCTTAGTGGAGGCATGAGAGGCAAGGCTCTCCCTCAAAAGCCTTTCTAGCTTTTAAAAATATTTTTCCATAATTCTAGTGGTAGCTAAAGAGAGTGGGAATCCTGATGAAATAGCCCTGTAAGACTCGGTGGCAGGGGAGCACCCACTTGGCTCAATGGCAGCTACCTTATCGATGGAGCCAGCTCCAGCAGGGACAACCTGGAGCTGTCTGTAGGAGATGCCCTCGTTCACCACTGCCTTTCCAGGAGCAGAGGGAGGGCGCTGCATGAGCACCCTGCCATCATCCTCCCTCCCCAGGACAGAAGCAGTTATTTATTTGAAGTCCTTCTCAGAGACGGCATAGGGCATTTCTGCTGCCTGTACTAAACCTGTGCTCTCTGACTGCCACAAGTGTAAGACTTAGACCTCCCCGACCATCAGCTCATCCCTTCAGCAGAGCACTGGCTTCCTATAGAAAAGCCTCTGGACCCTAACTCAGCTGCATGATGTTACGTTTTTAAGCAGAGTCTCTGATTTTGCATTTCTCTAAGAAAATATGTTTTCAGAGAGCTATTTAAATGACTAGCTCCAAAGAAGAGAAGAAAAAAATAATAATAAAAGAAATCAACCTGTAGCCATCACAGCACATCCCGGAACAAGCGCTAATCTGCAGCTCCTAACAGTCACTAAGGCTCATTCACATGAGAAAAAAAGGTGATTTGGGAAGACTCATCCTGTACTAAAATGTGCACGCTGTTGGTGGAGGCAGGAAGGCACTGGGGAGGCCGACTGATGCAGGCTCTTCTAAAAATACCAGTTTGTGCTGACAGTATGTCATCCTGTAATCTGGGCATCTGCAGGGACAGCAACTTTCTGCCTAATTATTGCTCTTGAGTCACGTGACAATACATAATGCACTAAAAAAAAAGAAAAGAAAACAGAAGAACACCCAAACCACAGGACCAGAATCAGTTACCCTGGCTTTAGTCGCTGCCTGTTCGTCTGTTCGCAACACAAGGCTGTGGAGGGAAATCTGGTTTTTTTGATGGATCTTTTTCCTAAATTCATAAAAAACAAAACTTCAACTCTATTAAAAAAGAAAAAAAGAAGGAAAGAAACCCCACCACCACCACCACCACCACCACCACCACCAACTCCCCGTAGCAGTGCGCAACGCGTGGTGTTCATGCGGCAGCTCCCGCTGCCCGCCCTCCCTCGCGCGCCAGAGCGGGGCCGGGTGCGCAGCCCTGACTCACGCAGTGCCGCCTGAGTCACTCCGCTCCGCTCCGCGCGGCCACCACGGCTCCTGAGAGCGCCTCGAGCCCAACCCCGGGCCAGGACTCGATGGCGGCTTGGGCCACGTCTGCCGCTGGCGCTCGTTGTTCTGCAGGGAAGCGCTGCAAGGGCGGCTGCCCCGGCAGGGAGGCCCAGCACAGCGGCCTCTCCTCCCTAGAGCAGAGGAGCTGGGAGCAAGGCCAGCAGCGTCTCCGGGCACCAGCTCCCACACAGCGTGTGCGCAGCCGCTGCGTGCTGGTGAGCAAGGGGCTCCCTGGAGGCACTGGAATCCCTGTGCCCGGCAAAACACAAGGTTTTCCGCCCAGACATTTTCACTTGAACACTAAACTTGGCGAGCCTGACACGCGGCTAGTCACAAAACCACCTTTCAAAGCTCGGGCTGGCTGGAACAACACTTCAATGTTAGAAGCGCGCCACCACCTTAACCACGAACCTGCTGGAAACGCATTTTGTTCCACTGCATTTCCTTTGGATTTGCAAACGTAGCCCCATGTTGGCTCCACATGTGAAACCTGACAGGCCCCTCCTAAAACCTCCTCGTTGGAACCCACAGGGAAGTGAAGGCCGCTCGGTCCCGAGGCTGCTCAGGATCCTTGGGCAATGGGCCCTCTAGTTCTGCTTTCTGCACTTCACATTTGGTGAGCGGAAAATTAGTTTACTGCAAAAGCAAAAAGTATGTAAGTGTCCTCATGAAACACTGTCCAGCGAGAGCTCTTCAAGTCAAAGGGGACAAACACTTCCCAAATCGGGACCTTCCTATGATCCACTGGAGCTTTTAACATGGTGTCTTAGGGAGTACTAAGTGATCCACAGATCTATATGCCTCGTTAAGGATTTCAAAGCAGGTTGAATGCAAAGTAACAAACCAGTTACTAGTCGAAAAGGGTATGGACTACAGAAGTACAGACAGACGTTCCACTATTTTTATCATGAGAGAGGTTAGCCAGTGTATTTGGTGAATTAACACTCCGTGCCGCTACTGCTAGTAGTTTGTGCACTCTACTGCTATGAAAGGATGACTTAGGACTTAAACGATGTTGCAATAAAATGAAGGACTGGCTGATCTGTGAAGTGTTCTATGTTTGGTTTCCACTCAAGTCCGCTTCACTTCAGCACACCTTCGCTACAGAGCCCTGAGGGATGTTGCTAAAGGGTGTATTCAAACCTCTCCCAGCTTCTCAAACAGCAAGGCCAGACGAAGAAACTAATGCTTTTCTTGCAACTTAGGCACCCTCCAGCACCTCCTTCCCAAACTCCAACAATGGAGTCATTGGGGGAGCTCCGCTATAAACTGGATCCCTGAAACAACTGGGGCCAAACCGACTCCTTACGCTGCTTTTGATGCCTATGTCTGTCCCAGCAGTGGCTGATCACCCCCTCATGGCTTTCCAGGTGGCTCCAGATTTCCCAGGTGTCTCCCCAGCCAGGTTGTTCAAGGCCATCGTTTGGCAAAGGCCGAGTCCTTGGCATTCACGGGCTGAGAAGGGCCACTGAGCAATAAGGAGAGTTGTGAGAACACTCGGGGGAGGGAAGACACAGTAATTTAAAAGTACAGATGTTCTCGAGAAAGGCTACGGAACAGTAATGTCTTTATTTATTGATAAACAGTCTAAAAAAAGCGGCCCGGTGATTACTGGGGTGGGTTGAGGGTATATTCAGTACTCTTGGGAAGCAGACGCTGGAAGTGGGGAATGCTCCCTCCAGTGTGGGGGCAGCAGCAATAAACCAGCAATGCTGAGGGCTTTCGCCCATGTTTTACCTCCCCTACAAAGAAAGTAATTTACCTTCTTCATGAGTGAATCCCTCTCCACACCTAGGATATGCATAAGCTAAATAGCTGTGCGATCACTTCCTTCCTTTCTTCCCCAAGCTAATTTGTTCCTATTCTTCCTATTTCTTCACAGGAAACAGTGCGTTCAGCACGGCTAGGTACGCCGGGAACCTGCCCTAACTGCCTTAGCCTGCTAGCCACCTTCCTGAAGCACAGTTAACACTGGCAAGGGTGGGCACCTCCTTACCTTAGATTCTGCAAAGGCTTCGTGAAAACCACCAGGAGAGGATTTTGATTCGGGGTTCCCTATTGCTACAGCAAACTGCAGGAATAACTGAGGAAACGCCTCGGAGCAATCACATTCCGCGCCGTGCCAGATGCTCCGAGTGAGGGAGGCGCCGGGCAGGAGCTGTGCACTATGCACAGGCTCAGCAGAGACCTCCTCCGCTCGCACACGATACCAGGGCAGCCAGGAGCAGCCCGTCCGGGTGTCAGCAGCAGCCGAAGGGGATCCACACACGAGGGGACAGCGATCGGCCGCCTCGTTCACAAACCTGCCCTGCGAAACGCAGATCCCTCGCACGGATGCGACGCTTCCTTCCCTCCCAGGGCACAGCCTGAGAAAGGCGGAGGTGGCTGCACTTGTCATGAGCCCAGCGGGCTGGGGCTAAGGGGCAGGTGAGCATATTTGGGGAGGCGCCGGTGCCTGGATGGGTCTCCCTCCACTAATCCTTTACCTATACACAGCAATTGATGATGCTGAAAGAGGAGGCCATGTTCTTGCTAGTAACGTGTCCAGCAAGACTGCCAATATCATCTATTTTTAAAGCTCCTTTTGGCAAATTGCACCATGTTTCACAGTGATAAAGTTCACTTAAAAATAATAATAAAAAAAAGCAGATTTTCTAAACCCAAACTGCTCCTGCACCTGGAAGAGGAGCCAACAGAGCGTGACCTTCCGGAAGTTTTTCCGCTCCGGCTCTCAAATTACTTTTTACTCTTTTTTTCCCCTCACTTTTTTCTTAAGTCCCGAAAGGCTTCAACTGCGAGGATGCAGAGGATGCAGAGGACAGTGCAGGCAGCCACGTGCATGGCTTCCCAAGGAGCTCCCTGACGCGTGGCCAGCAGAGCGAAGCCCGGCCCTGCAAGCTGCACCCCCTGCACAGCAGCAGGTCCCGTGGCCCTCCTGCCTCGCGCGAGATAGGAGAGCAGCACAGGAGACCCTCTGCCCTGGAAAAGCCAGAGCGCTGTGCAGACGAGTCGCTCCAGCAGGGCAGCAAAGCTTTGCACACCGACTAAACTGAAGGGCTCATGCGTGCTCTTGTGTTCCCTTAAACACAGCAGATCAGCATACACCTTTCCTGATCCTCCGGACACGCAGGAGGGTATGGACGAGGCTCTCACTGCTGCTCACCTACTGCAAAGCTCCCCCCTGAACACCTACCTGGGAAAGAGAGAAGGAAAACTCAATGAAAGATGAAAGCGCCATTCACCAGCAAATTATGCACCATAAAGTCAAAAGACACTGACTCCTTCTTTCCATCCTTTCCCCGAGGGGGAAAAAAAAAAAGGGAACTTGGAAGTAAGCTGCAGACTGCGTGAATGCCTCTTTTAACCTCACCATCGGGAAACTCTACATATTATTCTGGAGTTAATAGAATACTTTCAATAATTTATAGCTAAACTTTTATCCCATAATATTTTGAAATCTTCTCCCTGACGCTAACAAACACACAAAGGGAAAAGGGCACTTTGTGTGGAGCCAGCAGCAATGCCCGTGTCGGCAGGCAGGGCCAGGCAGCAGCCTGCAGAGCCGCAGCGCAGGACAGCAACAGGGCCGGCGGGCTCAGGCGTCCCCAGAAACGGCCCCTGTGGGAAAGAAGCTCCGAGGAAAAACTGTACCATCATCTGAGAAAAAGACTATCTGAATTAGTGCGCATTGGATGCTAACATGGAGCTATGTCACAACCCAAATCTGCACTTCTTCTCTTGGTGGAATCCAAGAGAAAGTGGTACTTACCTAGGTCTAGGGAGAGCCCAAGCAATTTTAATATGTAAACCAATAACATCAAGACACTCCTGGTACAGGATCCTGTCTTCACTATTTCAAAATACAATTCCTTGAGCTGCTATTTTTTTCTGCTCTGAGAAATACATTTAAAAATAAAAGGAAACAATTTTCACAAGGGTGCCTGTACCACAGTAAGAAGTACAGCTCTGACTCGGCCTGACCCGTCCCGCATCGCAGATCTCCAGTGCCCGCAAGAGGATCTGGCACAGCCCTTCCCCTGCAGCACTCACTGCCAAGCGCCTTGCCCTATCCCAACACAACGCAGCCGGAACACGTGAGGCCAGGGCTGCCCAGAAAAAGCCATTTGCCATGGCTTCAAAGATGACACATTCCGCCTTGGTTTGCCTGATTTGTGACTAACATCTCTCATGTCTAAATCAGGCAGGACACAGAGCATCAGGTGCACGCTGACAGTGTTGCAGTGTTGACTGCCTTTGAGAGCTTAGCCTCCTCTCCCTCCACACCTCCCCGTTCCTCTCGGTTGTGCCTGCTGCATACCAAAACACAGCAAGCCAGCACAAGACAGATTAATAACATTACTGTGCACTATTAAGTGATGGGTGCAAGCCCCAATAAAACTAGAGAGCCAAGTGCTCTACAGTGCACTGACCTGTTTGCCCATTTCCCCTGTTCTCAAAGATCCTTCAGCCTGGTACCCAACTCTGTGATGAAGCCTGTTTAGCACCAGTGAAGTTTCCCACATTCAGACTGACAACGTTCTGGGCTGAGATGAGGGAATCAAAGTTAAAATCCAACCCATCTGCATCCATGAGTTCACTGCGGATAATGGATTCCATGTCACACTCCAAGCTCCCATTGAAAATATCCAGGTCCAAGTCACTGGGGAACTTCTCGTGTCCCATGACTGGAAGGTTCACGCTAGAGGAATACAAAGGGGAGCCTGAGAGCGGGTCGGAAAGTGTTTGCATAGACTGATTGACAGGTGACTGCTGATGTTTGGTGGATCCCAAGCTGTTTGAGTCATTTAAGCCAATGTTACTGATGGAATTTGACAAGGCACGGCTGCCACTAAGAGAGGAGTTGTGAGACTGGTGCTGGTGATGCGGCAGGCTGGGATTGACCAGACCGCCCTGGCTGGACTGCGCAGCAAACGACATCATGGGGTCATTGCGGAGCATGATATTCCTGCGGGAATTCTGGGCGGACACAGCTGTGCTGGCTTGTGACATGAGTGGGTCAGACTGTGTCATCATGACATCGCTGTGACTAAGTGCATCAGAGGCGAGCAGATCCTGCAGCGTCTGGTTGTTATAATGAGAAATGGAAGAGAAGGTGGCCTGCTTGTTCTCCTGAATGGTCTGCATGGGCGACTGGCGAAGGGAGTTCAGGGACGACGGCCCAAACACGGCGTTGTTGAAGCTACTTGATGGAGAACCCAGCCCCGAACCTTTGGAACCATACGGAAAACTGGAGCTTCTCTGCATTATCCCTCCGGGGGGTGACTGCTGGGAGGAAGGGAGTGTTATATTGTCCAAGAGATCATCCATGAGGTTATCTGTCAGTCCATCGTTCAGATTCATCGTCCCAGCCATATCAGTCAACCTTGGTAACTCCACAGTGCACGGCTTGTTTACTGACGGGGACAAGCTCGCGGGACTACCGTACAGCATAGGAGAGAGCGGAGCGTCGTCATCTTGGACGTCATCTAGTTCGGTGCTCGCCAAGATCGGGGACAAGCGGCCACTTATCGTGCTGGCATTGGAATTGGTACGGGAGCGGAAATCTGTCCACGCATCCAGCTCATCGCTGCTGCGGGACGTGGGACTCCCGGGCCACTTGGAGAGCTGAGAAGGGCTGTCCTCGCTCGCCTCCTGCGCCGTCTGCAGGGCTGCCTTTTTCTTAGCCGCCCGCCCTCTGCTCTTCGTGTACTTGTTGCTATTGTCCATGGACACAGCCCGTCTCCGTGGTGCCTTCCCACCCTTTCCACCATCTGGGTTGATCATCCACCAAGAGCTTTTCCCAGTGCCTTCGTTCTGCACCCGGATGAATCGGCTGTGAAGCGACAAGTTGTGCCGGATTGAATTCTGCAGGAGAGGAACAGAGCAAAGAGGTCAGGACCAGCACAACTCCTTTGGCCACCCAAAATCTCAGTCACACACCCAACACTGCACGAAAACACCACCATGAACTAAAGCATGGGGGTCCTGCTAGCAAGGAGGCAGGCAAGCTAGGGATATCAGCAGGAGGTATCACACGGCACGGGGCCCAGCGAGAGCCCAGGGCGCAGCCACGGCCTCGCATAAAGCTGTGCACACTCTACAACACACGCGGCATTCAGCAGGGGCCTCGATGTTACCTGCCCTCTGCCACCAGGAACAGCCATGGCGCCAGGAGGCAGCCCAAGTCACCCCCCAGCAAGAAGGAAACCAGCCCGCGACAGCCCTAGTGAAAAGGCTCCATGCTTTTACATCAAAAACCTTACTCTAGCCACCCCCCTACTGATCTGGGGCTTAACATGCAGCTCAAAAAAGGGCAAACGAGGAGTATTTGCTAGTGAGAATATTTCCAGGCTTTTTTTTTTCCTCCCTCCCACACACAAGTCAAAGATTTTTGGCGCTAAGCCATGTTATTCTCTTGACAAAACAGTTGTGCTACTCCCGCTTGCTAAAGACGAGTAAGTTTAGAAAGTTGCAGCAGTTTCGTTGTTGTTTTTAAAGGAAAACATCAGCTTTATCTATCAAAAGGATAAAAATACACGTGTTCTACCAGCAGGCCTTGAAAACACAGAGCCACCAGGATCTGTGCATGACCAAACCCTGCAGAATAAGGATCCCTTCGTCCGCAAGGCGCTGAAGGCATCGCAGATTTAGGCGAACAGAGAACGTACCAACCAGCAAATCATTCCCGAGCGTCTGGACATTGCCAGCGCCAGGATAAAGAGCTGAAGACGCATGGGATGCATAAGGAAATACTGTCTATTTTTTTTTTTAATAACTATTATTTTCAGCATGAAATGTCTTTCCCCACATAAGCACCGTGTTTTTTATCAGCTTCCGAAATGAAAAACATGCCTAAAATTCCTCTCACTCACAGACAGCGGACACATTTGTGATGATCACGTAATGAAACGAGAAATCATGTTGACTACGGTTCAAAACAGCAACCGCTGTGTTCTAAACAATTTGCATAGCAGAGCAGAGCAGGCTTTACACGCAGACTCAAGATAAGCTCAGGTCAGGGTTTCAGCTACAAAGTCAGCTACTTGCCAGGGACTATAATGCCATTAAAATACGCTGCACTGAGTTGCAGCCTAATACCGCTTCAGTCCAAGAGGCAAAGAGCTTTTTATTATTTAACTGATGGTATTTTTGACTGTATTTTGAGTCTAGTGACAGGATCAAGAGAGCTCAAACACCATACTAACCCAGGCCACAAGAGTCCCACAAACCCTGCTGAAAAGGAGCTAAAAATGCTGGATAGCAGCTAATGAAAATAATCTTAGAAAACACAGAAAAGAAACTCCCGAGCTGGCCTACACACCATGCTATGAAGCTTCAAACATGAAAACAAACAACTAAGTGCCATCAGCTAACAGTTTTCAACCCATGCTAGTCCCATAAAACGGCTTGTTTCTGCTGGCACTAACTATAGCATGAAGCTATCTGGTCTAAAACCACAAAAAAATCCATCAGTAAAATTGTGGGATTGAAGTACCTTTCAGGATGAGGGCTCTTGCCTGTGTGGGTATGTGTGTGCACACGTGTAATTTTCTATTATAGTATCTTTTTGCTCAGCGTTGGTAATACACAAGTACTAAAAGAACCTAATAATACTTCTGCATTGAAAATTGGCGGTTATGAAAAAATCCAAGCAGTTTGTTTTCCTTTACATTACGCAATGTGCCATTTACGCTCCAGCCCTTTTTTTTTTTTCCATTTTGCTTCTGTAGGAAGATTGTTTTCTTAAGCATAATTACGGAGCAATTTATTTCTGTGCACCCCATCTCCACCCTCTGTTCAAACACTGCCTTAAAACCCACTTCTTTCACGTAACCTCCCTCACTAACCTCTGCAGCAACAGTATCTGAGTCTCTCGGTTTGTCCTCGCGTCGGAAGCTCTGCCAAACTAAATGAGGGCTGGATCCTGTAATCCTTCCACACGCGAGTGATGCCACAGAAGGCACTGGGATTGACAGCTTGGAGCAGTAAAGGCTGCCGTGCTGTGATCTGGGTGGCAATAAGCCCATTTTGCACCCGGTTTCTGAACTGTCAAAGAAAGTTCACGTCTGCTTAAAACACAAGGAAGGACTCTGAGACAACGATTGCCCATGAGCATGTGTGTTACTGATATATGACCATCTGACAAGCCACAAAGGAGGTGTGGAGGCCGAAAAAGAAATGAATCGAACCTGCTGCTACTCAAATCAACAGGAATTTTGCTTTTGACTTGATCTAAGAGGGGAATTCGACCATTACGATGGAAACACAACACATTTTTCCATGTCGGAATGCATAAGGATCACCAAAAGATCTCTAAAGGCAGTGTCATGTATCCGTCCTGGAGAGCACATGCACAGGGGACAGATGCTGGCCAGACTGCAGAGCCCATGGAAGGAGCTTGGATACCAGTGGTGGCTACAGCAGGCGGGCGGCGCGAGCCCAGAGCAGGGCAGCAATGTGACGAGCTCCTCCCTTTATGAGTGTTGCTATTTATACCCGACTTGAAGCATGCTATGTACTTTGCTCAGAGACACAAGACTGCGGTTCCTGCAGTTAACATCAAGAGGACACAGGAGAGCACTGTGCCCAGCCCAGCTGGGTCCCGGGTCCTCAGAAAAGACTGTAAGCAGTCTTCAAGGAGAAAAAAAATATACATATATATATAAATACATAAACATATATATATACACACACACATAAAGGCACTGAAGACAAGGAGGACCCAGCACCAGAGGAACACAACAGCCAGGGCAGACGTGATTGGAGCACAGGATGGCAGGGTGGCACATAACTCACTGCTTCACTTGACTGCAGGCTTCCCGAAGGGTACTGCTTCTCAGAGCCACCTCCAGGCAAGGAGTGAGCTCCTGCAGCCCGCGCTTCCTTCTGTGATGCCTCTCACAACCCGCAGCTTTTCCTGCATGCCTGTGTGTGCACAGGACGCAGGGTGCAGGGCAGGAGGTGGCCTGCCTGCATGCAAGCCCGTCACTAGCAAGAAATCAGCTGAGTCGAGCCTTGGTCAGATGGGGAACACGTGGCGTGATACCACTTTCCTAGAGCCCAGAACTTCCAAGGGGTAAATGCACGGAGTTGTGTTCAGTCCCTACTCTGTGAAACAGCCATGACTTGCTCATGAGGATAACGTGAACACCCAAATATCTGTCACTCCTCAGATTGCAAACAGACAGGTTTGCAAGCACTGCCAGCGCGCTACACACCTGGAACGAGCAGGGATGAGTTCGGTATGAGCAACCGCACCGGCCTCCTGGAAAGGCGTGAGGACGGCGAGCGATTTCAACATTCGCCTGGGCAAAACCGGCCAATCCTCCTGTCCCGACGCAAGGCGCTCACTGGCCCGCGTCTGCGCACGCCTCTTCCCAGCCGTGTTTACCTTGTGGAGCCCATCCATTAACGCAGACACCAGCTGCAAGTGCTTCCCTGCCATACAGAGTCCTTTTTGTCTGCGAGCAACATGTGGTATCAATTTATCATTCCCAACAACGCAACAAGGAATCCACTCACTTTAAAAATAAAAAGGGAGTTGTGTAACTTAACTCTTAAAAGCCCCTGCTCTGCCAAAAAAGAAAAAAAGAGAAAGCCTAAAGCTTAGCAAGACGAGGTGCAGCTGGTGCGTGCCCCGTCCAACCCACACACTGCTCTGTCTGCATGGCAGCATAGTGTTGCAGTGGTCAAGCCGCTGTTTCACACACAGGCTCCTACGCTGTCAAGTGACAGCCACAAATCAAAAGCAGCGGTTTGTTTTCACAACTGGGATACTGGGGGACGACGAGAGAAAAACAAGCGCTGTCTGCAGACTCACAAACGCTGGTAGAGCTCACTTGGGAGAACACTACTTTATTTTACTCTTTATTAACATATTTAAGGTTCAAGCTTCACCACATGAAGTGTTCTGGAAGCGACACAGCAGCGAAAGGAGTAAGCTCTAACCCTCCAGAAAAGAAGCCAGGAAAATAGCTGCAGTTTATCGGCCTCCAGCTGGCAGGGGCTGACTGAACGGCAGCCTCCGCGGCCCTCACTTGCTAATTCGGATCTCGGTCTCCAACCGGTGTCACTTTGCTCCAAATTTTGCAGCCCACATCTCTTTGGTGATGGGTGCTCCTGCAGACAACCTCCGCAAAAGAAATCTCCTTTTCTTTAAGAAAGGCAAGCCAAAGCAAACTGACTTGGTTTGCACTCGTTGCCCTTGGAAAAGGTGCTTGGGAGTAATCAACACGTTTTGCTCATCTGTCCGGAGCAGAGTTTCTGCCTTCTCATGAAGAAACTCAGAATTTGCTTCAATTACCTGTTTCATATTTTGTTTGCTCTAAAGTCCTCAGTGAGATTCAGTAGCAAGGAACCAGGAAAACAGATGCAGCAATTTCAAAATTATGAATAATTAAAGTTGCCAATTGTATGCCTGTATGTAGGAATTTTGGCTAAAGAG
Organism: Eudromia elegans; assembly: GCA_003342815.1. Lineage (NCBI taxonomy): Eukaryota > Metazoa > Chordata > Aves > Tinamiformes > Tinamidae > Eudromia > Eudromia elegans. Next base: position 2,131,237 of record PTEX01000112.1, on the reverse strand, counting down.
GATTTGCAAGCCTTGGGCAAGAGGACTCTGTTGGTCCCACAGTCTTTTCCTGCTCTGCTCTACGGACTGTAGTGCTGCCCTTCTCAAGGACCTTAGAACTCTATGGGCCAAAGAGGTCTCAGAATGTTTTATCCTTCCCATCTGTCCTTCCTCTGAGATTTTGCAAACTGTAAAAAGATAATTAATGTAATATAGTAGTGGGAGTGCTCTGGAGATGCAGAAAAAGCAAGAAACTACGGCGAAAGGAAAGCCCTCCCTCAGCACCTGCCTAGCCAAGTTGTAACAACGTACATCCTTACAGCTGCCTTTTTCTTCACATAAAGCATATATATATATTTTTGTTTGCTATTGTATTTTTCCCAAAATTATTGAGATTGCAGGAGGAAGAAAAAGTAGCACTGAGCAAGTTAGGCACCCAGGGAGCCAAGCAGGCAGCTCCGGTGCTGCAGAATATTTGATGGCCACGGTCAGAGTCTCCTCCTCACCCTCTCTCCAGAGCAGCTGTGTCTCTGGCCAGGAGGGCTCGCAGGCAAGGGGGGCTCCTGGCCACCCTTCCAGCACCTGGAAACACGCAGCTAAGCGGGCTCGGCCACAGCGTGATCCAACGTTTTTCCTATTAAAACAAAGGAGCCGGGTTAAAACAACCTCTGCCTCGCTCTGAAAACACCAACACTGCGAATCGCTGCCCTGACGTAAATAAAGTGCTGCTCAAAATACACCCTGCCTGGAAATGCTCTCCAAGCATCACGCTTCCAGTTAGCAGGAAAAAACTCTGCAGTTATTTTACAGCCAGGCAGCTCCTGACCGCAGGAGGACTCTAATAACACATTTGCTTTGCTCCGAGCGGGCCGTGCTGCTCGACGTTTATTTCTTTCCACGGGGCGCTGGCTGAAAGGCAGCAGAGAGGGAAGAAAACGTTGATGTTTTTGAGTACCGTAAGCGCAGAGCCCGACGAGGTCGAACAGAGTCTGGGGCAGAGACGGAGCCACGGACGCAGAGGAAAGGCAGGAGGGAAAGAAACAGCCAGGAAAGGCACGGCAAAGCGCAGGGGACTTGGTGGAGAGGCACGGCAGCGGCCGGGCGGCGCATGTTTGTTTTCTGCGAACTCAGCTCGGGCCGAGTAACCCCTTTCCCAGCTGTTGGCGCTCCGGGAGGGCCGGGAGAACATTCCATTCCCGGCGGCGCCGGACCTGCGCCGCCCGCGCCGGCGCCGCCGCCAGCGCGCGGGAGACACGTCCGCGGCCCCGCTGCCCTGCGCAGCCGCTGAGAAATGTCACGCTGGCCCTTCCCGGCGGCTGTGGGAGCCGGGGCCGGGCGGCGCTCCGGCGGCCCTCCCGCTCCATCCCGCCCGCCCGCGCGCAAAGCGGCAGGGCGGCACCAAATGGGGCAGCGCGACTCATTTCCAACCAGCGGATTGAACTGAGTGAAGCGGAGGAAGCTGCTTCAAAGCGTCGCCACAAGAGCTGGCCGGGTTCCTCCTAACAGCCAAACCCTGATGTGAAGCGTGCTCGCTGCGTAGCTTTGGCGATGTCTGCACGCTGTGCGCTGTGCTTGGGGGGCACCTTCCATGGGGAAGCGCTGCGTTTCTCCTCCTCCGCTGGCCCGCCAAGCCCCAGGGAAGGGCAGGCGTGCGCTCAGCTCCATCAGCATGACTGCCACGCGTGTGAAAATGCCCACAGAAAGAGCCACCACCGCCACCACCGGCCCGATCCAGCACTCCCTGCAGCTAATGCGGGACTCTCCACTAGACCTCTGCAGCCACCAAGACAGGTCTCACTGAATACAAGGCAATTCTATCATAAAAACGTTCATCCAAATCCTATCCAGATGTTTAGCCTAAGTGTGTTCATTTTATTTTACTTTATTTATTTTACTTTATTTTGCCTTTTTTTTTTACTTTATTTTAGTTTAATTTTTTTAACTGCAAGAAAAATTGCACCCTCGTTTTCCCCTTTCTAAACCCAAAGATCACTGCAGAAACCTCGCGCAGGCTTGTGGAAATGCAAGTGCTACAGTTCTATTTTTGCTCCTCTCTACATATGGCCCTTACTATACATTGACTATTTAGAAACGTGCATAGGCGTTCTTTCATGCCTCTATAAATAAACGTGAGTGCTGCTACTGCTTATAATAATTCACCAAAAATAGTACTTTCCCATGAAAGATCACAAAAACCTGTCAAGGCTTAATCACCTATTATAAGTTTATTAGTTATTTTGATTTCCTTCATGTTTTAACACTTAGCTAAAGTGCAAAAAAGAAATGCAAAAACAAGACAAATCAAAGAACAAACAACAGCAGCAAGTTGCACTGTACTGTGTCAAGTTAAAACCCGTGCGCATTGAGAAAGTCTTCTGGGGCTTCTTCCTTACACAAGTGCAATGCTTTTGCACGTGGCTCCCAAAAGTGTCAGTTCTGAAGGGACATAACTCCAAAACCGTATATTGTTAAACATATGGACTCTATTAATTGGGAGTGTTGAGCTGCACATGTTAAATCGCAAATTTGGTGACAGTTGTAGCTAACGTGACTGATTAGGGGAACTGATCTGACAGGCTGTTGAATGATGGAGTCTGCGTGGGCCTGAGCAGGGGACCTTCTAGCAAAGGAGCAACCTCCAGTACGGCCCTGGGCATTTCTATTACGTAGTCTAATCTGAAACAGGACCCCTCTCCTGAGCTATATAAAGCACCTAATTAGCTCATTATTGAACCAGAGGAGATTATCTCGTTTTCAACAATGTCCATTTTAACATAGGATGCGTTTGGGCTGGCAGCTGACAGTCCAAAGGAAAGCCCTCCTCAACCTGCCCGGGCACCAGCAGGAAGCCCAGGACAGGCATGAAAAGCGACTTTCAGGCCCAGGGGGTCTGATTCTTTCAGTGGGTCTGATTCTCCATCATCAGAGGCTAAAGCCCCTCACAGGCCCCAGGCGAGAGCTGGCCTGGGTGAGGAAGGCACATCGGCAACTAGAATTGCTCACAGAATCACTTCACGGCACATCAGCCAGGGTGTGAATGAGGAGGTCATGGGTGAGTGAACAGAGCAACTGGAAAAACAGGTATCTTCTCTTTCAAACCTCATTATGGGATAGCTATGGCACTGCTGACGATAACCTATGCGCCCCCTCAAAACGTAATGGTCGCTACAAAATATTACCATCTTTTGAAAGTAGAAAGAAATTGGTTTTCCTTTCGATAGACTCTGGTGCGAGTTCTTACTTCACCCAGAATTTACATTTGCGAAGGCCCTCGCTAGACTTCTTCCTTTCTCCCCATGTTTTCTACACTTTCCCCCAGTGTAAGGAAACATCTGAAACGGAGCGTTTGGAAACCAATCCCAAAACCTGCACCCAGCCGCCCTCTGTAAATACCAATGGAACTCATGGCATGCCCGAGCACGTGGGCGGGCAAAACCACCTCTCTTCATGCCATTCTCACAGGAAGAGCAGCAAGACAGTCATCCCCTGCACGTTCCTTAATCCGCTGCCCCGTGAGCACTACTCCGAGCAGGGCACCACTCGGAGACCCTCGGCCTACGACCCACGGCTTCGGTCGCAACCCTTGCCGAGATGGCAGCGTTTGTTTCCTCCTTAGAGCCAGGCGAACACCAAGGACAAGTTCCCAGCCCATGTCCAGCCCTGGCTAAATCATTTTGACTTCAGCAGGAGCTTTACGGAGCTTGCCCACAGTCAGGCCAAACTCCCCTTTTTCCTCTTTAAGGTTAATCGCAGCCTCATGTAACTCCACAAACTGCTTTGGTTTTAGTTGAACCTCGTCTCACTTTGATGACTTACATGTTACTGGTTTTACTGGATTTCTTTAAAAATTGTTTTCTGTTCCCTTCAGGGTTAAAGTATACCTCAGGAGTTAGTACAAGGGAAGATGACATCTCCTTGTGACGCTGCCGGTGAATCAGCTCCTCGCGATGGCAAGCAGGACATTCCTGTTTCACATGTAGCTGGCAGCTGCACCATCCCGGACACCTCGGAATCGAGGCAAGCGCACCGCTCTCAAAGCCTTCTCTTCTCTTCCCTCTTTTGTTTTCAGGCTACTTATCTCATCTGAGGAACTAACACCACAGCTATCGGGACAATTGCAAATCCCAGGTGCTAAACGCTGACCCTAAAGCCAGCCTGGGACCAAACGCCTCGAGACTTCCCAGTGTGTCATCCACGGGTCCCCACCCCGCCACCAGCGCCCGAATAGCACAGCGATGATTGGAGACCTTTCATCTTCCCGGTTCAAACCTGTAGGATGAGTCATTCCTCCCTAAGCCAATGCTGGGGCCCTGGTGGGGCCATGCACCTCTATCGCCAAGGCCATGGGTAATTTTTCAGAGCGCAGCTGGGGAGCCGCAAGGAGCAGCAATTTCGGGAGCTCAGCTGGGTAAGTGGCCAAAGTCTCCACCACATGTGGTCTTATAGCAGCTGCGATGGGTAGGCTACAGCCCGCTTCTCAAAGAAAGGAGTGGCAAACCCCAGGTAGGATGTGTGGGCACGCGCTCCAAATCCTGCATGTAGGCAAGAGAGGCCAGCGGTATTAGTGAAACTACATAGCTTGAAAAAAAAAGAAAGTGCATTTCTAACATCTACATGGCCAAAACATAGGGAAAGACAATGCTGAAAACGATGATGCCTTTGCACATGATTCATTTTTTTAATGGTGCTCTTCAGAGTCTTTCACAGCTACAGAACACCAGGCCTCCCGGGCATGCCAGGGATCAGCATTTCCATTGGAAAGGTACACATGAAATAAGCACGTTCAAGCTGCAGCTGAACAGTTGAGGAGGGAAAGAAGGGAGCACGGATTGGCAAACGTCTCTGGTCATATCCTCCCTCCTCCTGGGAACAGGAGGGAACCCACTAACCAAGCACACTAAGCCAAGTCTATGTGCGTGCACTGGGACAGGTTAGCTAATGCTTCTATCACAGGAGCTGGTATGAGAAATATAAAACACGCTAACACAAAGCAGTTTCATAGTTTTGAGAGTTTTTTTTCCATCTACAAGCAGCAAGGCTCCTCTTTGCAATCAAAAAATGGGGTACCTAGAAGACAGGCATGAACTGGCCTGGCTTCTGGTTATGAGTGGCAAAGTATATGAAGTGGGGCATGAGAAATTCCTTTCGTTTGCAGGCTCTGAGCACATGCCCCATTGCCCTGCATACAGATTCTCACCCACCAAGGCTTATAGCTAAGGCATATACCTAAATGCGTGTTCTGTGAGCTGCTTTACAACCTTCACCAGGAACACCCAGCATGTGCAGAGTCACACAGGTACAAGTCTCAGCCAGACGGGGCCCTTATTGAAAGGGAGAAGCACGAGACACCAGTTTCCAGATTCTTTCATAGGCAAGTTTAGAAGCTCCCAGAAGTTAATGGGGACTTTTTGGTAGGTTTGTATCAGGTGCTTTTGGGGGTAACAATATATGTATTAATTGTTTTCAGCAGAAACGGGTTCTTGGTGCCATCCAGTCACAGTTATAACCCCAGCAGCCCTTCAGAAGCAGAGTGACAACGGAGTCACTAAACAGGGATGAGAAATAGGAAATAAAATAGAAACTAGGCTACTTCCCCCGAGGAGCTAAACACACTGTTTAATGGCATCTTTTTATAAGGTTAACAAATCAACTGCTCCGGCGATGAGTTGTTGCCATCACCGGAGCTACAGTGGGATGACCCGAGACAACCTACCTCCGTCCAGCATTTCTCCCTCCCGTGACACATAAACAAGCAGGAGGAGGCTGGGAGGCTGCGGAGCCTTTGAAGCCGCTCCGCGCATTCGAGGAGTCGGTCAGCGGTAGGTTGGGGGACGAGCGGCCCCGCTGCGAGCGTGGCGGGAAAAGCGGGACGCGGCAGACAGGGGCGCCCAGAGCGCCCGGCAGCTGCAGCCGCTGCCCCCTGGCACTCCGCCTGCCCGGGCCGGAGCCGGGAGCACTTGGGTTTCTCTGCTTTTACTCAGCCCGATGCGCTCTGCCCCCCGCCCCACGGCCCTTGCATAACTGCATCGAGAGCCGGCAAAACCGAGGGGTTGGGAAATCTTGAAGCTCTATGTGTGAAGGAACAGCTATGAGCCACGGCTGCCAAAGTGCTGGGCACAGCTGAGTTTTGCACCCGCGGGACCCGGCCGCCTGCGAGTTGCATTTTAGTAAGGTAGCTTCGCAAAGGCGCATGCTAGAAAATCTCCTGCCAGCAGAGGATTTTCCAAGCACCCAGCTGAGGCCACCTGACAGCCCTTCTGTACTGGAAGACCCTAAATGTACTCGTAACGCATCATGGTATGATGGGGTGAAATTTTTGCTCATTTTGTGTTGTTTTAAGAGAGACACTTTCTTAGTTCCAGAGTTTGGGACCCACTTGCCAAGTGAGCAAAATTTCCATGTAATTAATGCCACACACGTCATCACAGCCTCTCTGTCCAACGACTTTAAAGCACTCCATCCATGACTTACCACAAACTCTGGCCACGTTAGCACTACTGCTTTAAGCATAATCCGAGCATGATCCTGAACAGCCAGTAAGTGCCGTTCATGCAAGAAGTCTGGCTGACCTCTCCGAAACATTTCACGAGAGACCGAGTTTGCAGGATGAGGCCTAAGCCTGCAGATGGGATAATCTCCCTCTGCCTACTCCCTCTCCCTCAGCTCTAGCATCCAGTACACAATGTTCTCTTCTTTACTTTGACACAGCCTTGAAGGCTTTAGACCTGAAGCAAGAGAAACAGAATGTGCAAGTTCCGTGATTCAAGGGGTTTTAAGAGAGGAAAAAAAGGGCAACTGTTAGTCAGAGTCTTCCAAGAGAGAGAATCGCCCTGCGTGCCAGGAGGCAAGAGTCCATAGCTTGAATTTCAAAGGCCTTTCAGGAAAGCCTACCTCGAGATGCTTTCAGAAGCATTCAGAACAAGTCACGGTTTGGTACTCTGCCTTTTCTTTTTCCTTCTCGTCCTTTTCCATCCCCAAACCCTTTTCTTTTTCACTAGGTTCAAGGCAAAACTTATTTACTCCACTATTTATGTGCACTTAATGTCAATTAACTTTGGATGGCCGCTATATATTGAGACATTGCACGGTCTGCAGAATAGTCCTCCAGAATTAGAGTGACTTAAAATGCCCCGGTGGTTCAAGCCTATTCCATCGCCTCGGTACTTCAGCCAGCCAACACAGAGCGCTTTCTTCTGCTGTGCCCCTTGTCCTTCAGCCCTCCTTTCCCGGGATTTGGACATTGCCAGAACCTGATAAGATGCTGTTTGCCGTCATATATGTTTTCTTTTAAAAAATAAAGCACTGTTTGAGAATGGGATCATATCTCAGGCTGCCTATAACCCAGCACCCCAACGCGGCCCAAGAGGCAAAGTTGGAGTTTGCGTGTTTAGATTACAACTGTAGCGAAATGGAGACAAAAACTGTAAGTAATCCATTTTGAACGCATTCAGGTTCCAGAAGGGCTGCCAAGATGCTCTGGCACTCGCTAGCGCATTAAGAACATTTGACTTGTTTCACTCCCAGCTTCCCACCCTGCGTCCCTGGCGGTGGGAAGTCATCTCGGGACAAAAGAGGGTCCAGAAGAGCACAGCACCTGCAGCCTCGAGGCTGCTGGGGAAGGGGCCAGCTGGCAGAGCCGCAGCAGCAGCTCCAGGAGGGCACGCGATTTGGAGGCTTGAGGCGAACCACTCTGCCCACGCAGGACACGCAGGGCCAGGCCTGTCTGCTAGACCACAAACGGGGACCAAGAGCGCTCAGTGTGACACTGGGAGTGCTGGCAAGGGCCCCGCAGGCACCAGGCGCAGCCTTCCACAGAGTCGGTCCCGGCTGGAAGGTCACGGAGTGTCCAAAGTCTAACTCCTGCGAGTATTAATAGTAGTCACATGCTCACCAGCAGTGCAGGGTGCCCTTTCATTAGCACACGCTAATGTCATTTCTGCATTGGGTAAAATGAAATGCAACCGAGGATTCAGGACACTGCAAAGGTTCTGCTAGGAGGGTGTGAAAAGAAAACCAAGACAATTCTCGTCAATAGCTGGTTCCTGCAAAATGCCAAATGCTCTCTGCAAGGTGCTGAATCCCCTCAATTCATGCTGGCTTTAACTGGAGAGAACAGCAACCTGCTAGATGAGCCAAAGCCTGCTCGCTGGATTTCCTTGCAGCAGGGTTTGGTGCATATGGAAGAACTTTTGGAGCCGCACATGTCAGATGACAAAAGCCTCTTTTGTTTTGTTTTGTTCTCTTGCGAGTGGCTAAAGGGAAGCTGCAGGGTGAATCCCAGCCAAGTTTGTATAGGTGTTCCTGAGGAAAAAAGCAAATTGTATGGATGAGAAGCTTCACGGTGTCATGGTGTTTTCCTGATGCCTAGATTTTCAGACATTTCTCATCCATGTTACTATGAGCTCTCCACCTCCTCTCCACCCAGCCCAGAGCTCCTTCTCAAGCACTGCACGACAGGCACACTAATATTTTACAGGTTAAATTGCATCATTCCTCCAGAGGGGTGGTGGTTTGCCAAAAAATGGGCATCTTCAGGAACAGAAAACCAGCCAAGCAAACAACCCAAAACCATACACTCCTATAGGACATGATAAACTTCTTGGGTAGCTACCCCAAAATGTAATGCTAGAATGAAAAACCTAGGACAAATGTCAGCAGGTATCACATACCTTCCACCCAAAACAAGTGCTTTCCACCAGCAGTACCACCACCACGAACGGGCTGGGAGTGTCACCTTCCACTCGGCACACAGCAACGCAAGGCATTAGCATGGCACCACGTGATTGTCACTTTGCTTTCTCCATATCTGATCAAATTCCAATAAGAAAATATTTTAGAAATAGTCCAAAAAAAAATCTAGCGGACATTTGGGTAGAGCTGACAAAGACTGAACAAGACCCAAGTATTTAGAAACCGAAACCGCAGAAGAAACAAAATGAGTGTATTAGCAGTGAAGGTAAAACAACTATGTGAACAACTCATTTAAAGGTGTGGTGGAGTCTTCACTGCCTGAAGTTTTTAAAGTTGGATATTCTTCTAAAAGACAGGATATGGCTGAAACTGAGTTGGGGATTTGCTGTTGAAAGAACTGGCCAAAGTCCTCAAGCTCAGACCTTGACCTTCTAATCTGTGCAAGTCCGTTTGCCGGTTGTACTTGGAAAGTTCAGGGCTGCTTTGCTAGCGCCGGCATTCGCTGTTAGGGAGAAAGTGAAGAATGACCTCAGGATACCATGACACAGGACATAAGTACTCAGGGAAAGCGGTACACCCCAAAAAAACCCTTCACTGTGTTGAGGGGAATGCACACTGCTTTCACCCCGCACAAGCAAGCACTCAACACCCTGCCTGATTGCTCTGTGTCACCGAGAGCGCTCACCAAGTAACTGATCCTGCCTGGGCTCTCAAGCGAGCTCTGCTGTTTAGGAGACCAGGCTCACGCGGCAAGCTCGAGGCTCTGCAGATGGGGACTTGTAGTGGTAACGGTGGCAGCTGCCCGCGCAGACGGAACCGCTGCTTCGTGGCATCGAGCAGCGCTTCGTTATGTTTATGTAACTAGAGGTATTAGTATTTCCAGCAAACGGCTTCTTTTTAACATCCTTCACTTTGAATATTTGATATCCTTTATGAATTTTAATGGACCGTTGTACTGTCTTGTGTTTTTTCACTTGTCATTTTGTATGCTCGTACGGTGACAGGCTAATGAACTCCTGAGTGATGCGAGGAACCGTGCGCTGTGTCATAACATCTTCTTTTACAAAATAACAGGGCAAAGCTTTCCCTACTTTTGCACCAAGCACAAGTTCTCCTCTCTGCTTGCCCAAAATGACAGTGAAAACTATGATTTGAGTGAGAAAGAGAAAAAAAAAGGCAAAATAGAAACAAAACTGCATCATCAGTTTGTCATTTTCTTGCAGACCTCATCATCAAAGCCAAGGTGGCTACGCAGCGAGGGGCCCTCGATCCGCGTAGCGCCCTGCACGCAAAACTTTGGACCCACCTCAGCAATTGCCTTGTCTGCTAGTTTGATTTCCACAGGGCACTGCGTGGCGACGTGACCGATAAGAGCTGGGGGATTTGGCCGAGCCCTGCATGTGGCACCGTGCCGCCAGCCCCAGCTCTTCCCCGGGCCGGCCGCGCCGAGGGGCCACGCGGGGCTCCCTATCAGCAGGGCCCCGCGTGCCCGCAGAGATAGCAGAGGGTGCCGCTATCTGAGCCCAATAAACAACTTCATGTGCAAGGAGGGACACGTGGCAAGAACGTCCCAGGAAGCGACACGGTCTCTGCCTCCTGCGGTGTGGGGCCAACATGTATCACAAGTGATGTGAGAAGAGTATTTGGTGGGTAATAGGTGGCAATAAACCACAGACAGATTTAGGTGTCTGCTGGCGAGGCTGGATCAGGATAGGTAGGGAGGCATGAGGGGAACATCTGAGAGCCTCGATTACTGGAAAAGTTCAGTTTTAAAATCCTCAGAAAAGACCTGGCAAATTGGAAAGGAGACCGCTCAAAATGCTCAGCCTTCCTGCAATTACACTCCTTGGGCTGCAGGTTCCACAAATACCCTCGTCCTGAAGTGCTAGGGACACTGTGCTAATAGTGGCAGAGCTGGTAGTTACATGACATGACGCCCCCAAGGATCAGACTTGGGCAATCTGCCCCTGATGGACCAACAAAACTTTACTGCTTCCCCTGGGATTCACAAGGGTCAAGGAAACAAGGACACAAGGAGCAGCAAGTAACATGTTCTCCAGTGCGACCATGTCCCTTGTTCTTCTCCCAAAACACCAGCCGGGTGGCACTCAGGGGTCCCCAGGACCCATGAGCTGCCAGTGCCAACGGTGATTGTAGCATCCTGAAACAAAATAGATTCGATTTACTCCTAGCAGCAGGGAGGCAGCACCATGTTTTGCAGAACCAAGACAAAAGCACAGGCCCCCGCCTGCGGGAGCTCAGCGGGGTCCCACCGCACGCTACGGAGCTGCTGCGAACCTCAGCTCCTGCCGACCGGCGAGCGGGCGCCTGTTCCCAGCGAACAGCTCCAAGCAACTGCCTCCCTTCTGCCGGCAGAGACTTCTTAACTGTTTATAGTTCCTTTGATCTGCTCCTGCTCGGCATTGGCAAAACAAACTGGAGCTGAGGAGGTAGGAGCTTCCCAGTTAATAGCTTCGGCCGTGGACATTAATCCCCCCCGGAGGCACCTTCCCAGAGTTGTTCTACCAGCAGCCACCGTCTTACCGGCCCGTCTGTTTTCCCAGCTCCTCGCTGTTAAGCCAGTCCCATGGTAAACATCCCAACAGTGGAACATTCGCCATGCCCGTGCCCTGCAGGAGAGCGCGCACGGCGCCGGGACGGAGAGGGAAGGGGAGCAAGAGGCTCCTGCCGCCTCCCTGGAGGCAGCGCAGACCTCAGCGCCGCGAGCCCCGGCTCTCCCATGTCCCCATCCTGTCCTGACGCACGGGGCTCCTAAGGACGGCAGTCAGCGAGGGATGGGAGGAGGAAGGAGCCCTGCAGACATGCCACACGATTCACCCGGGCCAACAGAAAGCTGCTACAGGCTTTTCTTCTTCACCCAGGCAAAGGATTCGTATTAAAGAAGCTGGCTCTGTTAATGAAACAGCCAAAGTGCTTAGCACCTGTAATTTTAGCCTCAGATAGCAGACTATTTAATACTCCATCTTTATATTTCTCTTCTGAAAAATCTCCAGCTCCTCACTTTGCTGCCCCTATAGTAATTAAACAAGCATCAGATGACAAGATAACACAGGGACAAACCTCTGTCCCTAGCAGAAACTTTCCTACTCGGGTATGCCCCCTCGGCGAAAATCCAAAATAAGCCAGTTCTGCTCTTATTCCTCCTTCATTGAGGGAAAAAAAGAAAAGAAAGAAAGAAAAATCCAACCATGGCCACCATGTGATACAGCCTCCAAGCCAGGGCTTTCTGGAGAGAACGGCCAAGTGGGAGAGCTGCTCTTAAGGGGCTGGCCTGACTACACAAACACAGTCACTCCAAGCAATGAGCAGCTGAGGGGTTCCTTAAAATTACACATTACGGCTGCTCTGCAGCCTGAAAAGAGGCAAAAGGGCTTCTGCAACTTGAGGGGGAAAAAAAAGTACATCTGCTACAGCTGGAGCACGAGAGCAGGGACAGGGAAGTGGTGAAGAAATGGAGATGTGGCCACAGGTTTTGTGCTGACTGCACTTCTGCCTCTCCGCTCCTCAAAAAGCCCGGGCTATCTGGCCATCAAAAACCACCCAGCTACAGGTCAGGCAAACAAAATCCTTGAAACCTTCTCAGGAGGAGGCAGAGAGGAGGTGCCCGGATGGCAGAAGAGGCAGGAAGCGACATATCGGCTGGAAAAACCACCACGGATGCAAAGCCAAACCTCACTGCACAGAACATGAAAACCCCAAAAAGGGGAGACGTTTGTGCAAAAGCATTTCAACAGGTTACCTTTATGTGGATGACTCTGCTCTCGCCCAGACTGACTCACCCCGTGAACCGCCTCATGGTCTATCTGTCTGCCAGCGCCTGGCGAAACTTGAACATCTTGTGACCGAAACGAAGGCATCAAAGGTTGCAGTGCCGCGAGGGAACAAGGTTTTCTTTGTTCGGCACCTCCAAGTGTACCAGCGTCTCCTTCATTCTAGTTCTCATGCATCCGCTGGGTCTGTATCCTGCATGTTTCTGCCTTCTGGACTCCGTAAAAACCTGGCGCATTCGGGCTCTGCCTCACCTTGCGGGTACTGCCCGCCACAAAGAAGCCTGCAGTATTTCATATATAGAATACGAATATGGGGGGGGGGGAAGTACTTTTTTCTTAACGGGGATCCGTATTTCAGTCCTTTGTTCCTCTGGAAAGAAGATGTTGCTGTTATCTATGCAAAGAATTTGCACATACTGGAAGACACAACTGCCATAGATACGTGCTAGCACAAAAAAACCACCAACTCTCAGGGCAGGCAATCCTTGCTGGCCTCTGCAAGCCTTTCAAATTACTTAAAACAGTTGTAAAAAAACCCAAATAAATAAGGTATAACTTATTTTCCTTGCTTTTCTTCCCAAACCAGGAACGTTTTACTATCTTTGAGGTGACAATCTAACTTAAGTATTTCTCCTGTCCTCAACAAGAAAAAAACCCCATATTTTAAAACTAGTAACTGGGAACCAAACAAACGTACGAGCTAATGCAGGGTGCATTACTCGGTGATACTAAACACTATACACCCACCTAGCCTTTTTACTTGATGTGGTTGGAAACTGCTAGGTAAGGTGGAAAAAGTAAAGTAGGCTGCTTTTATTTTTGGCGTGTGTTTAAAAGTCGAGCCTCACTGCAGCAGTTTTTTTACTTTATCTCCTCCCACTGCTTGTCGCCAACTGGGGGAAGATGCTTTGCGGACTAATTCTCGGAGGGTGGGGGTTGAAGGATGCATCACCCCGTTTTATTTCTGGCTGCACAGGCTGCCACGCTGCAACACGGACCGAACTCCGCTCGGAGAGGACCTTGTCTTCCTCGCTCCGAGCTCAGCAAGTTAAAGCCCTGTCTAGCCAATAAAGCTCTTTACCGCAAGTATCCTTATTAAACACAGCCTTATCAGAGTCCAGTTTCAGGAGTTTTAAGCAGGCAAGAATTAGCTCTGTCAATATTTAAAACTTCCAGCCCGGATTAGAGCCCAGACTCACAGAGCTGTGGCAGGTTTGAGAGCCTCTCCCTGGGCACGGCCCTGGCAAGGGCTGAGCTTCCTCCCTGCGAGCCAAGACCTCAGTGGGAACCTCAGTGGGGACCTCAGTGGGGATGTGAGTGGGAACCTTGTTGGAGATCTCAAGTGGGGATCTCAGTGGGGACCTCAGTGGGGACTTGGAGCGGATCTCAGTGAGGACCTCAATGGAGATCTCAGTGGGGACATGAGTGGGAACCTTGTTGGGGACCTCAGTGGGGATGTGAGTGGGGACCTCAGTGGGGATGTGAGTGGGAAGCTTGTTGGGGACCTCAGGGGGTATCTGAGTGGGGATCTCAATGGGGATCTCAATGGGGACCTCAGTGGGGAGCTCAGTCGGGAGCCACTCCTGTGATGTGCCGAGAGAGGACTCCACAAAACATCTTTCATATGGCAGCAACAAGGCAGTGGTGAAGCTGTTGGGCCCTTTCATTAGGGATCCATGAGAAGGATCCTCACGCTGCCCTTTCCAATGGGAGGAAACCTCGGAAAAAAATCAGTGTCACTCTCCTGCTCCTGGCAGGATGAGTAAGGCTGGCACTGAGCTCCCAGGTGCAGGGGCTGGGCTCTTGCCAGGAAACATCAGCCGATGTGTTACTGGAAACGCTGCCGTGTGCAGGGGCTTTGCTTTCATTTGGTTTATTTGTTTGCTTTTGCCAGATCATCTGTTGTGCCAACTTGATACCGTACTCCTTACACTTGATGCCACCATGGAAAATTGTGGTGCCTGGCATTGCAAAATAATAACTCACACATCACAACATTAATACCTACGAGTTCACAGTTGTGGTAAGGGAGATTACAAGTTTGTAGCTCGCTTTGTAGTATTCCCCTGCCCCACCACCCGAGAAACGAAAGCATCTTTTCTGGGACTCTCAGTATTGCCACTATCTCCTTTTCACTAAAGACATACGGAAGTGCTGTAAAAGTGGCACAGGGATGGGCAAAATTATATGAAAACCACAGCTTATGCCTATTGGCTTTTTTTATTTTTCCCCTGAGTTCTTACGGTCACGTAAAGCGTCAAAATAAAGGGTAGAAAGAAGCTGGGATAAGAAGTGGGAATAAGGGAGCGGAGCGACTATTTTGATTTGCATTCATTTGCACTGTATCAGGCCTCTGGGTTGAATTACAGCCTCGGCTTGAAAACCAGAGCGTGGCCTGTTCACTGTATATTAATCTACACATCAAGATCATCCACACCGAGGACTGCTCAGGATTTCACTGCAAGTTCCTATGCACGTCTCACTGCCCAGGATATCTGTTCATGTCCCGGGAAAGCAGGAGTAAACACATCTCAGTACATCCCAAGCTACAATGATTTTTAAATCCTTCCTGTGCTATGGAGCTTATTTCACAATAGGATTTAAATGCATAAGTTCATTAAATGGTTAATGAGTCCAGTTATGAACACTGGGAAAATGAACTTTTATCACTTTTGGCATAAAGTCAGTGCAAAAAAAAGAAAAAAAAAAGTTGGCTTTCTGCTGTAGCAGAAGCCTAGACCATAAACAATGCACACACAGCATACATTGCCAAGGAAGGGAATGCAAACAAGCTTAAAAACAGAGGAGCTCTCTAGGTGCCCCGTGAAAACAAATGGGGAAGAATCCATTGTTTGAGCCGCTTCACCCCAGGGAATCAGGTGCAGAGTGGCCATGCAAGCAGTGAGTTAGAGCCCCATGATTAATCCCTGTATTGGTGCTGGGAAAACCAAACTCGTGCCTCCAAAAATAAGTAGCTATTAAAAAAAAAAAAAGGAAAAAAAACCCAATAGATCCTAGTCTCTCCTCGGGCTTTAATAGGACCTCTGTGCAAGAGCAGCAGGAGCTCTGCGTGGAGCAATGGTAGAACGTTCCCCGTTAATGACACCGGAGACAGCCAAATAGACACTTGCTTATACTCTATGTGCAGCTGTATTAAGCATTTTAACTTTACTCTGATCTTAACATAACAGCTTTGAGAGAAAATTAAGTTTCTTATGGTGTTCATGCTGCATTAAGGATTGGACAGTAGGAAGAGACAGGAAAATTCCAGATAGGAAGTGCAGACGATGCCGAGTGAAGTATTTTCAGTTTTCTTCACAGTAGCCCTGTGTCTTTGGTATGAGCTTTTCAAAGCCGCTAACTATGCAACACCTGCTCTTACCTGTGTGCTGGGATTTCTCCTGCACCCACATCCTCCCTGTGCATCTGCGCAGTCCACCCCTCCAAGATCAATGTAATGACAAGAGTTAATCAAAAGAAAAACAGAAACAGGACCGAAAAAAAAAAAAAAAAAAAAAAAAAAAACAAAAAAAAAACAGAAAAAAATGCACTGTGGTGCTACAGGGGACAAACTGGGGAAAGGTCTGCGGCTCTGCAGGAAATCACAAGCAGCAGCCCTCGCACTCGCACACAAATGCACGGCCCACAGGAACAACTCGGCTTTAGAAATGCTGCTCTGCCAGACTTCGTCTTGCAGTTTACCCTCCCCGGGCTCTCGCTCCTGGTATCAGAGCCATAAACCGGCCCTGCGCAGCAGCCTCGTGGAGACAGTTCCTACCGAATCTAACACGAGGAATAAACAGGCAGAGCAGCAGAGCGCCCTGGCTGCCTGCCCCGCTCGCTGCAATGGAAATATATGACCAAAGAAAGGATGCAAGAGGGCTGCTACCAGCCCCGGCATTTAGGGCTTCGTTTTATTTCGCCTGCATACTAAGAGCTCTCAACGAGACAAGGCCTTTACCCCTGCGAGGGCATGCACTGCTTACTTAAAGTTACTTCTCCTCCTCCAAAAGACATGAAGAAGCTTTCAAAGAGCCAAAGCCTTTGGGGAGATTTTCCGTCACCAGAGGCAGCAGTAGGTGCCTCGATCCCTACTCAAGTCAGCAGAAATCAGGTGCCTCACTCCTCCGTGCCGCTGAAATCCCCTCGGTAATAGCTGAACGCAACAAAAGAGAGAAGCAAATGGGTTTTGTCTATAGGCTGCTTCTCACACAAAGGATACAAATTGCATGTGACAGGCTGCTGCGCGGCTTCGACCGCGTTCGGCTACGCGCAAGCGGCAGAGCCGCCGGAGAGGGGCGCAAGCTCGGGAAGGGCGTATTGCTGCCTAAGGGCCGCCGCGGCGACGCTGCGCGCCCTGCGAGGCGACGCTCCGGGGCACGAGGAGCTGCCGGCGGGACCGGCGGGCCCTGCCCGGCGCCAGGGGCCTCGCCCGGCCTGCGACATGCTCGGCACCGATGCGGCTCTGTCCCCGGTGCAGGAGCACCCGAGCTGACACCAGCTGCCCCTCGCCGCTGCCACCCTGTCAAAGCAGCCACTGCCACGGCCCCGCGTGTCTGTTCACAGCGGGTTCGGGCTGGATCCGCTCCCTGCACTGACCTACGACACAGTGCGACAAGTAACACTGGCGAAAAAGGGAGGAAACAGGAAAACATGGGAAGAGAAGGAGGGAAAAGGGACCAGGACAACTGAAGTCCTCCTTTGGTCACCTCAAACTGCCATGGAAAGAGAAGGCTGCGAAAAGCAGAGCTGATCTCTGTTCCCATGCGGTAAAGTCAGTCCCAGTGAGCACGGAAACATCCTCTGGGCACTCAGGGCCATCGCTGTAGGTGAAAAAGTAACAAGTCGAACAGGGTGATGCTCTCCAAGTTCACTCAGGCACCCCAAATGCCTGGATTTTTTAACTTTTGGTTCCCCTTTCAAGAAAGAAAAATGAGCCAAACACAACATTTTATATCCTGGTCAGAATTCTCCTAGGTAGTTGCTTGGGCTAAGGCCAGAAGCCAGGTCAGGCTCTTGTCCACTAAAAATTCATTTGGACCTTGCCAGCTTCCACAAGGCTCTTTCACTCAGACGCAGCTACCTAGCGCTGCAGCCAAATTGCTTTTTCCCTCCCCTCTTTCCCTGTACTTCTGTCTGGGTAATATAATGGGGTTTGTAAACAAGAAGGGATTTCGATGTGCGGTTTGGGGGGGTTGCCTGCTTATTTTTGTTCATAGTGTATTTACAACAACAGCGGTATTTGGCAATTTTGGAGAAGGAGCACAGAGAATGTCTTCTCACCAGACACACCTGGGGAGGGACCTGCTCCAAGGTGTCGGTGTGTTAATGTGAAAGCAGATGGAAAGAGCCTGCACCCTGTTCACCTGCTCGCATCTGAAAGAGGCTAAGGTTTTTGGAGGGCCCTAAGACAACTAGATGCTCCAGACTCATTGAATTTCAATTAAATTTGGGCTCTTGCTTCTTTCAGGTTCTTTTAAAAGCAAGCCTGTGGTTTACACGTCCACAGTTTCACACTAGACTTTTGAAGCACCTTCTCCCTTGGTGTGCATGCAAGGCTTTGCTCAGGGAAGTCTTTTGGGTGTATTATTAACTTTAAACATGTGCTTAAGTAGTTTTTTAAGTAAATGCGACTTAAGCATGTTTAGATTTAAGCAGGTGCCTACATGCTTTTCTGAAGAAAGATGAGCTTAATTACACGCCTCTGTATTTTTATAAATGGGGGCCCTTTACACTTCTGTCATCTTTTTTTTTTCTTTTTATCTTTTAAAACTAGATGTTAATTCCACACTGCAGGGTTTGTAAACTCGGTTATCCTTAGATCCCTGTAACACTCTCACCCCACGATAGGTGAATAAAGATTATACTTACTGATTTTGACTACTATAACTTTCATCCAAAGAAAATCATTTACTCGTATCCAGTCTCTCTACAGATCTAAGCAGCACACGACGAGCACTAATTGTTGGATAGGCCACACTATTGGGCAATATGCTGATCTGCTAAAACCTTCTACTTGTAATCGTTTACAATCTGTCCCTTAACAGTGGTCTAAATTCAGCTTCTCTACATATTTTGACTTACCAAAGGTAACTTGCTAGCAATCTTCCCAAAAGCATCACTCTAAGAGCGGGGTATTTCAAAGATCTATGCTAGATAGACACGTCTGGATTCATCTCATTGGAAATCAGTAATGGAAACATTCACGTCCTAAGTAAGGCTTGGATGAAAGATAGGAATCGAAGCACTTCCCAGGGAAAATCTACAATATCTTGGGTAAGATTAGGCAATAAAGGCACAAGTCCTGCAGACACTGAGCGACCACCTCCATACACGTATAACTGGTACTCCAAGGAACTGCATCTTGAATCTTTGCCAACAGGGGCTTGACTGCAAGTCGTAAACGGCCAAATTCTGCTTTTGTTCCACCTCTATCCCGAGCCTCAGCTGAAGGGAAAAAAAAGAGCCATCTTCAAGACTCTCCATATTTTAACCCTCTTCCTCGGAGCTGCCCTGTCACGCAGGGGGTTATTTTAGGCAGCGCTGCGCTCCCCCACCCAGACGATACAGAGCCTTCATTCAGCTTTATTAGATCATCTCCGTATCTTGCTCACAATCTGTGGAAAGCTCCTGCTGCCTGTCTCTGAAGCAGCATTGCAGCCTGCCGTAAAAGAGGACTACGTGCCAAGAACAACACGAGCACAGAACTCTTCAGAGCGCCGTGCTAAGGCTCCAGGCTGAAACGCAGCCCGTGTTCGGGGAGCAGGAAGGGCTGCGGTGACAGGAGGATCCGTGCCCCTTTAGGAGGACATTTCCTATCCACGTTCTCCTCCTCTTGGCCAGGGCACTGCGAGGAGGATGCGCGACCGAGGGCAAGGCTGGGATCCAACCTGAGGTTGGGCAGCCTGCTAAGACACCCCGTTAAAATTCCAGCTGCACCAGAGCGGGAGTTTCCACGGAGGGTGAAACGGCTCTGCCCTTTGGCACATTTGCAATGCAATGCACTCTTAGGCGAAATTAACTGATCATGCAGCAAACACAGCAGAACGAAACACTGACTATTCTTACAATGACATCTTCTTTTTAATGAGACACTGAGCAATCTGTTACCGGGCCTAGTGCTGTAGACAATGTTTATGGTAATGGCTCCCAAGTTATCTATCTTTTTTGTCCACGAGCATGTACAGCAGATGCCAGATATATTAACTGCTGAGCCTACAGAGGCACAATAGCAGGCCAGGCCATTGGGGTATTAGTGACACTTGTATGAAGGAGCTGCAACAGTTTAGTATTTCCAGTGAGGCCTCTTTTAGACCGCCTTTTAGTTAGAGTTTACTCCACTGTGCCGCCCTATTAGCACTTGGGGCAACCACCTGCACCTCTCCTGCCCATGCTGTGCTGTCACCTTATCTCACCAGTTCCCTGCTTGCAGCACATCCACACACAACGTAGGGGCTTGGGCAGGCCAAGGAGTGACGGAAGAACATTGCTTGGGAGCCCTACAGGCAACTGCAGTATCAGTTCAACTGTGCACAAAATAGGTCACCTCTGTATTACCAAATGTATTCACTGCAATTACAATCACAGGGAACCATTTTGAAGAGGGGAAAACATGGCAAGGAGCAGACAGAAGGGGACGGGCAGCATAAGCAAATGTGAAGTCCTACTCCCCTGCAAGAGAAAGCCATCCATGGTCATACTGCCCGGAAAAAAAGAAAAGGCTCTAAAATAGCTATGGCTTCACCATATGATTAAAAGCTGCAAGAGGACACATTTAAGTACCATGATGACTACAAAAATTAAAAGCATGGAATAAGGAATTCAGAAACTGGAACGGGAGCCTCTGGAGAGCAACCTGGTGGGAGCTGTTACCCATGCAGGAGCCTGGGTGAGAACCGCGTCCTTCCCACACCACCACCGTCCTTCCACAGAACCTCCTCACTGCTCCAAAGTGCTGCGAAGAGAGCATCTTCAGGGGGGCAAATACATTTATTTCAAGGGCTTTTTGCTTGCAGCAGACCATCAGAAACATCCTTCGAAACCAAGTTATCCAGGGTCCACACAGGCCCAAGTGAAGGAGTGCCACAATCAGTATGCTGCTTTGAGTGTAACATGCACACTGCCACGAAAGCATGGTAGCATGTGAAGTATTATTTTATAAGTATTTATTTAAGTATTATAGATCAATCATGTAACATCAATTCTCCATGCCTCTATGAAGACACCCACCAACTAGCCATGAGGCAACAGATTCTTTAAATTTCCTTGTGGCATGGTTTCCTTCATCTAAACAGATGGGTTTTGGAAATGGAAAACATTATGTGGAAAAGAGACTCTTCTGATTTCGTGTTTGCTTTCAGAACTTCACCTGAGAAATACAGATCTAAAGATCAGAGAGCAGTATTTGATGCATAAAGCGACCGTGATACCAAACAAAACCATAAGAGGACTAAATCTCCATCTCCTCCTAATCCCTTCGGAGAATGCAGGATATTTACTGTTTTATCCTTGCCATCACTTGACTTCCCAGACCTGGCAGCCAGTTACAGTAGTACAGTGTGTGCCGTTCAGAGTTGCTGAGCCAAAGAAAAAATAGCTCAAGTAATTAGAAAGAAAACAGAAATAGACACTATCTCTCCCTCCTCCTCCTCAACAGCACACACTGTGAATCACACCAGGGCCATCAAAAATCCATATCAGAAGCTTTGCACTTGCCGTTTCTTTTGCTGTGCGTGTAGACAAGAGGAAAAGGCTTCGCTGAGAGTTAGTCATCATAAAATACCTGCTGAGTCAATCATTGATCTTGTCAGTGCAGGCTATCTCGAGATGCTGAGTTCTGTTTAAGAACTGCAGGTTTGCAGAGGAGGGAACACAACCAGAAAGGGGAGGGGGGTGTCTGATCCTAAAACTTGTCAGCTTAAGAGCTGCCTGCCTTTGTGGAACTTACCTTTACAAGAAGATAAAAGTGCTATCAATAATAGAATAGCCTGTGTAATCTATACGTTCTTTCTCTCTCTGTGCCTCTGTTTGGAACATGTATATCGCTAACACATAAATCAGGCTCTGTAAAGCCTTCTTGCAGCCTGAAACTAAACATTTCCACCGTGCCTGTGCGCGTGCCACACACTGCTGCGAGCGCAGACTTTGCACATTTACCAGAGCTCCATCTCCCCTCCCTCCTCACTGCCCTGCAAGCAGCTGATGAACAACTACCACCATCTAAACAACATGTGTAAAACAGGAATCGATTCCCAGTAACTTCTCAAAGGCAGCACTTAATACGGCCACAAACTCCCCGCGCTTCGTGGGGACGCATGCGTGCAGGTACAGACACGCCGCGGCTGCGCTGCAAGGCACGGACACAACGGGAAATGCATTCGCCCCCACCGACGGCTGCCAGAGTACTTCCCTCTGAAGAAAGCAAATGGCTGAATAATCAACTGCGAATGACTTCTGGGTCAGAAGGAGGCGGAGAGGTTGCAACCTTGAACTACTGCAGCTGATGCCGAGTATCTTTATCTCCCTGCTCCCTATGGCGTGCACTTGCTGGTTATCTGAAAGGATGAATGACCTGCCTGCAATAAATTATGCCTGCTTATCTTCCAGACGGGGTATACCCTAAGTCATTAAGTCATCTAAGAGTATAACCCCGAGGGAATTACTAAATGAATGAGAAATCCTGTCTCGCTCTTGGGCTCTGTGTCAGACTCCCGCGCGCTGCTGCGTCCAAGCGCTGCGGGCAGAGCAACGCGGGGCAGGCTGCACATCTCTCACCTGCTGCCTTGGTACCTGCTTGCTCCCACTGCCTTTTCCTGCTTCTGGTTTTGCAAGCATTAGACGGTGCCAGAGTAATAACCTTCATCTTCCCCCTCTCCTTCAGAGCACAGAGCACATTGCCCCTGTGACCTGCAAGATTTTGCAAACACAGGCGTCGCGGCAGAGGCCAAGAGCCAGCGCGAGGACGGCAGGGAGCACCCAGGTACTGTATCTGTGTCGGGACGTAATGGACTGTGTCCACATGAGTTGTCTGCATCGCTTTTGAAGAGCAGCACATTTTTTTTTAATTAAAAGAAATTGATTTAGTGACAGGATCTACAGCAGGGCGTGCTGCAAGCCCACTGACCTTCACACGTACATAGGAACGACCGAGGCTTGGTACACTCAGCCCCGCAGATTCCTGTTTGAAACAGCCCAACTACCAAAGCTGGAGAGAGCTGACTGGCCCAAACAGAGGAACCTCCCCAAGCACCGTGTGCCCCTGGGGGCCGAGGGCACAGACACCACCTCATGCAGGCTGAGGCGTAAGCGCCATCCCGTCCTTTAGAGAGATCCCCCACGCTCTACCCGAGCAGCGACTGGACCGGCCCCTCAGCTGCCCCGGAACAAGGAATAAGCAGCTCCCCTGGGAAATAACCGGCCCGCCCGAATGAAATCCGCTCCTTTGCAAAACAGCAGCTCCATCTCCAACCTCCTGCCCGTCGGTACCGGCACCGTACAAGAAGAAACAATACACGGTGTCACTTCTACATCCTCCACCAAATTGAAAATGATAGAACTAAAAGCAAAGAACCCCAAAAAGCTCAGTTCCCTTCCTGACTTACAGGCTGTTTCTAAATGAACACCCCTCTCAGCCTGGTCACCCTGATAGGCTTCCCTGAACGTTACCAGATAAAATATAAAACCTAATCCTTGCTTGAACTTCCCTGGGACCGGGCCAGGATATTTATATCTTTCCAGGGCAGAACTCAAAACTAGGCCTTGTACTATCGTCTGTGCCAAGAAAAGTCTTGCTAGGACATGGAAAGAGGAAATTGCTCTTTCGTTTCCATGTGGACATCAGAAAACTTTGTCCGGAAGCAGAAGATGCCAGGCAGAAGGTCAGGCAGCAATCAGATTTTATTTAGAAAATGTGGATCCCACGCATGACGCTTGCGAAAACTTTGCGGAAGGCACTTCAGGATCGTGGTTGTTTTTGTGCGTTCTTTTTTGTTTTGCTTTGATCAAGGATTTCTACACGAAACCCTTAAGTAATTTGTGTTTCTTCTTCAACAAGTGCTTTACACCCAGAGATGTCCTGGGCACCTCCGCAAATGTGATTTTCATCTTATCTTCCTATGCATAGTGGTTTATATAAGGACTTAATTTTTGTTCTCTTACGCAACACCTATTTTTTCACGCTGTGCCTCCAGCCACCACCATAAATGAGGAGTTAAACTGTCTGATGGTGAAAAGATTTCATGAACAGACTAGCTTCTAAGCTTGTGAGCAGTCTGCTAAAGGAAAAAAAAAAAAAAAGAAAAAAGAAAAAAAAGCAGCAGATTTGCAGGTTTTGTGGGCAAGGACAGAAAGGACTCCCTTGTTGGTTTCTATTTATGGTCCCACAGCAGATGACCTGAATCTCCTCCATACTCATCCCCCTCTACAGAGCCTATAGCTTAGATTATTCACTTCTTAATGAAAACACCACCTGCCAGATGGACAAGAGAATAATTACATTACACTTACATTAATAAAATACATACGAGCCCCATTTGCTGTGCATGGAGCAGCGCTGTATGTTTGGATCTGCATACAGGAGAAACACTCAGAAATGCAATTTGCCACATTTGTATTTTATGGTAATGAAGACTGAGATCTTATTCATGCAGTTGTCTGATGCAAATCTGCTTGATGTGGGAAAGGCAGCTCTTTGGGGAGCAATAAACTCTCCTTCCTTAGAGCCTGAGCTGGCTGGGTTTTGTAGGCCAGGGTTCAACTCCACCATCCACCCTGCACTGCTGCTCCTACCCGAGACCCCAGGCAAAGGAAAAGAGACCCCACGAGGAGCGACTCAGAAAGAGGGAGCTCCAAAGGCAGGGACCTCACCTGAACTTGGTAAAAATACCTGGATTCAAGCCAATTGTGCCTGTGTGCCCCTGATATGATTCACAGCACTCCACTCTTAGAACGTCCTGCCCTGGCGGGGCATCCCAGGGAGCAGGACCACCTCTCTGCCTCATCGTTCCTGTTTCTGGGAAGCAGGGAGCAGGGAATCCCAAAACCAAACTGAATGGGAGACACGGCACACAAGAGTTTCAGTTAAAATGATCACCATGGACTGAACCACTTGCTGCACGGCCACAGCTGCTGCATTTGTGTCGAACTAAGGAGTGCATGGACCTGGTTTCACCTCCTGTGAAGGTCCCGATCGAGCGCTGTTTCTGCCTGCGAGGGCACGCACAGCAGCGTGTTTTCTTCCCGCTGAGCCCAGGTCTCTCCTCGCCCAAGAGAGGATGCATCTTTCACAAAACAGGCAATTTGATCCATGTTTAACCCCCAGCAATTCTGCTAATGCAGGAATTTCACTGATAACATTTATTTGGGTCTGTCCTGAACATTTCCCTGCAAGTTTTCCAGTCCATTCTCACATTCTTGGCTCTCCTTGCCTAGATGAAGTGGAACTGCAAAAGTCTCTTTGGGGACTTATCGCTCCCTGTTTGCAGACACTTGAAGAGAAACTACTGTTTGCTCTGATCAAAAATATGAATTGTGCCTCTCAGCTCAATGGTACCAGGAACACAGGGTGGGTGTTTACATTGCCTGGAAGACCCTCCTCGCTGCGTGCAAGAACGGGCACCTTCAGTGTGCACGCTGTGCTCTCCCTGCCACGGAGGGAAGCACGGAAAGTGTCTCCTGGAAAGGACTAGCATGTGGTGGTGAAATAAAGGGAATGGAAGAAGCCCAGAGCTAGCTCTAAATAACTCTCCAAATGCGTTGCACATAAGCCAGCCTGTCTTTCTGGCTGGCTACTAATGCATATTTCCTTGAGGGAAGAAAACATCGCTATCGGTTTGCCTGAGACCAGAGCGTCAGTCGTAGCCAGACAGCAGTCCTGGTTTCACTAGCAGCCAGATTCCAGCCCTGGATATTTTCCATCAGGATCCCATTAAGTCTGTGCGTGTGCAGCTCGCTCAGACTGTGCGAGAGCCACGTGTGTATCTGAGAGCACATTTTGATGTTACGTTTGTTTCTGGCTTCATAAGGGTTTTCATCTCCCCTAAATAACAGCCTGTTTTCTGGAAATTCAGTAATTTCTTCATCATCTTCACAAGTTTATCTCTCTTTTCTGGCAAATGATGCCGAAGCTATCAAATGTTTGTGGCTTTTGTTTTCACTTGTGGAGACAAAAGGCTGCGCGCTGTGTTGAGGATGCAGACTGGGGCGTTCAGGAGCCCGTTTTTCTTTATCATAACAAGATACACACAGTCCTGCTACTATTTTGCTTCCGAGGTGCCACTGAGTTAATGTTAGCAGATGCAAGGTATCACAGAAATGGACTAATGCCTATGCCGTGAAACTAAAAAACGCCCCAAAACACTAAGCACACACAGAAGAAAGTCATTGCAAAGCATAAAGTTCAGGTAGCCAGTGCTATAGATCATCCACGATTCCCAGCAATTCCCAGTGTTCTTGGCAAAAGCAGAATATAGATCGGACCTCCTGAACGCAGCCGTGTTTATTGTGCTGGCGTGGTGATTCACTAAGTACAGGATGTGCCCAATTACTCTGTGTATTTTTCCAATCCTATTTCATAAACTTCAGTTGCACAAGTACAGCAATACATTCTTTCTTGCTTGTCCATTAAAACTCGTTTTATGAAAAGCCCTCCAAATTGAACAATAAAATCACAAACTGGCCATATGCATGCTTTTTCTTTCCCTTCGGTGGTGTTGTTGTTGTAACCATGGAATCAAAAGCCTCCGCTGCCGAGTGCACGTATTCCGTGATACAATCGCTTGCTTTTTTTTTGTCTCAACCTGCTGAGAAAAGTTTTGCTTTAACACAGGATACTGTTGCTCTTCCAACTCCAAAAATTAAAAACAGCCGTTCCGAGGACAGGGATTTTCTAAGCCAACAACATTTGGCTGCCTAACATAAAAATTAGCAGAATTGTTATTACTAAAAACAAACCATTAGATCTTTCCAAGATAAATAAAAACTTAGAATTCTGACTATCGGCCCATAAACAAAGCTTCTAATTTAGCTTGTTTGAACATCACACCACAGCTAAAACAGATACAACTTCACATGCTGTATCTCTACAGCTAATTTCACTACCTTAAGCACGTTGGGTACAAACTGAAGCTTCATTCTCTTTTTTTACTTTCCTTTCAAGATGAGTTGCTACAAGTAAATACAAATCTTTTTATCACAGTTAAAATATCATCAAGGTAACAGCAAGCTGGTGTCTTAACAAGCCTGCCCTATAACTTATGAAGCTCAAAGCTATACATTTAAAATTAGTTTATAAATTAAAGGTGCCTTTTCTTATAAAGGTAGCAAAGAGGACAATGAGAAAGAATGAACACCGTCCAGGGCCCCGCCATCTCCCACTGTGGGGAGGGCACAGCATTTACTAGAGCCCTAGAAGTAAGGAAATATAATGGGAGTATTCAGCTGAAATAAACCCACGTCCATCATCACAGAGAGCTCCCGGCACCCACGGAAACAGATGGCTGGGCACGGGATGCAGCGGCCCACGGCGAAGGGAGCCCCTGCCTCCTCAAGCCGTGCCCGGGATCACCTCGGCGGTGCCCACACGGGCGGCAGGATCAGCGGCCGCGCGGTTTTAAAGCAAATCCCCCCTGCACCCCCCTCCTGCTGCAAGCTGCCTTGGCACAGGGGGTGCCTCCGCCTGACCTGCCTGCCCCCCTGAGGCAGCTCAAGGGGAGATTCTGCTCCAGGATGCACCAAACGCCTTCCCGTCGTTAGCAGGGACATGTAAGGGGCTGAAGCTGGAGCTCCCTTGGATGGATTCGAGCTGTCTGAGAGGCAGGGGCATTTGGGCCAGAGCAACAGTCTCAGTTTTGCCTGGAATAAAACGCACAGTTTCAGCACACTGTAGATAAAGGCCCCGGCACCGCCTGCTTTGATTTGCTCCTCCGCTCCTGCCAAGTTGGTAACACAGACACAGCCCCGATCATCCCAGCACGGGGAGGTGTCAGAAGAGCCAGGGTAGCAGCCCACTACTCCCGCAGGACAGCTCCCTACCACATTTTTCCTGGGTATCCATGTATTATGCTGGCTAACAATTCCATACATTACATTTCACGAAGGCGGCACAACCTTCAATTTCAAAAAGACAAGTTCATAAAGCGCCTCGGTCATCTGGCTGAAGAGCATTGACAAAGCAGGGAGGACATTATGCCACCGACTAGCCCATACATGCGCTCCTCTGCTAGTCCTCGCCCAGCTGACGAGCCCATCACGGGAGCGTGCTGGGAGCAGCTCCCTCCACCAGGGAGCAAACCTGGAGCACCTGCACTGCTCCAGGAGGCCGAGCTCCACCTCCAGCAGCACCGCTACCACTCCATGCAACCCAGTGGTTAGACCACCCGCTCCTTCCAACGTGGCTCAGGCTGAAGAACGCGATGGCCACTTGAGGCAAGTAACGCCTCTCGCTAGAGGTTTTCCTCCCGTAGCTGCCCCGCATTCTGCTCAAGGAAATTGCTGCCACCTCGCCACTTTGGGAGTGCATCCGGCACTCACTTGTCAGGCTTTGCAACCTCTCCTAGGAGAGACGTAAGGCAGGCCAAATTAAAACTCTAAGCCCATTAATCACACCCTCATGACTTCAGATAATGCAACGTGCACCATATGCTTATGTAGGTCTTGCCTTGGGCCACAATCTAGATTATGGAATCCTCTCAGCTATGAGCAGGACTACAGTGAAAATATATATAGATTTCAGAAGTGAGGAGGCATAGGCAGGGGTCATATGAATTCATTCCCTCTGTAAAAGGAAGTTATGCAAGAAGTTCATACCTGAGCTCAAATGGGCTGATTAGCATTCCTGAAATGAAACTCATCAATTCTTCACACAAAATGAGGCCAAAACCAATGGCACCTACCCATTCTTTGTCACGTTAAACGCTTCGAGTGCAGTTCAAATGGATCATTGCAGCTTCACAAAGTTGTCTGTGAAGCACTGCCAAAAGAGCAAAATGATGTGAAATGCCACTTCATCATTCCTAGGGCAGAGGCAATGTGCAAGCACAAACGGCAGCGGAGGAATGCGGCTCAAGGAGCTCCTTTGACCTGCTGCAACGTACTGAGGAAGCTCTTCAGCCTCGCGCTGAATTGCACGGAGTTAAGCAGCACAGTAATTTCATGCCTATATTTATAGACAATATGCTGCCATACTTTGGAGGCTACATGACTATAAATCCTTACAAAGACAACAACAAAAACAAATCAAATCAAAATCGGGCTTACTCAAATTACCTTATTTCTGTGCCATGTTAAATGGGAGTTCTGTTCAGTGTAAGTCACAATATTTCACACGAAAGAAAATAATTTTGAAGGGGAGATCAGCCATTTACAAAGATTTAAAATCAAACTCATCAGAAAATGAGCAATCCTATTAGACTCATTCCTTAAAGTCAATGTCTTTACAAAAAAAGCTATTGCACTTACAACAGATTCTAGCCCAATACAGGAAGTGCTGGGTAAAGCCCTAGCAGAGAGCTTTTTTAGGGGCTTCATGCCCCTGAGTTGCTGAAGGAGCTTGTTACTTCCAGGTGTACCTTGTTCTCCCCAACCTCCTAAATAGTTAACCCACTCCCCATATGTGCACACCACAGTGCTAACATGTTGACATCCTAAATATTTTTCACAATTCTTCCCAACTATGCACTTAAAAAGGTGAAAACCAGTTGTGTCAGCTTTCAGTTGTGAAAACAGAACCAAGGGGAAAATAAAAAAGAAGCGACTCATTTAACTGAGCGAGAGCACTGACGGGTTAAGGCGCTTCTGGTGCTGTTTTCTCCAGCCCTGGCTGGAACGTCGGGAGGCTGAAGCTTTTATTGGGCTTGAACACATTAGCGGCACCCGTTGCCAGGGTCATACCAGCATTTTTGCGCATACGCAGTTTCACACAAATCAGAGCCTCATTTCCTCCATCCAAAAAAATAAATAAAAGGGCAGTTTTTTCCTACTGCGTTTCGCCACCGCGCTTCTCCCCACACAGGACATTTATGTAAGCGTTCCCGCGGCGGTGCCCGCGAAGCGCTCGCTCCCTGCTCCGAACCGCCCGCGCGCTCCGCGGCGCTGCCGGCTCCCTCCCACGCCGGGCCCCATCCTGCTGCGGCGAGCTGAGCGATCCCCCGGGATCCCCCTCAGCGGAGGGAACCCCGACAGACAGATCTGCACTTGAAGAAACTACAAAATTCGTTCCGCTTACGGGTGGAAACAAACCAGCCCCAGCCCCAGGTGACTCCGCAGCCTCTGGCGCTGGGCTCCAACCGGGGATGGGGCAGAGGAGGGAAGGGGCTGGAGGGGAACAGGCGCCTTTTGGGATATAGGAGTAGATCCAGCTCCCGCAGCAGAGTCACACACCTCCCTTTAGGCAGGATGGCGGTGCCCATGGAGAAGGGAAAAGTCCTGGAGAGCTTTCCCTGCGAATCTTAGGTGCTTTAGCCCTTCCTGTGGAGCTTTGACAGGCAAAATGCCCTGAGTTTTTACCCGAATGCCTGCGGAGAGCGGACGGTTGTGTCCAGGTGCTGAAACTGCGTCAATCCCCATGCCTGTGTGGCTTGTATGGAAGTCACCTTACACCGGCCTCTAATGAACACAATGGGAAATGCCTTTTTATCTGCATCAAAGACCTGCCTTCAGCTCAAAATCTCATTAGCTTAACAAAGGAAAAAATAAAATAAAGAGAGAAAGATGGAGAGAGAAGGTGGGCCTGGAGAGCGGGGTTAAAAAGCAGGTTTCAAGATTTTCAGCCCCATTCAGCCTGCCTGAACGCCATACGCTGCCTGGTGCTGCGCTGGGGAAGTCTTCTTCCTGACCTAAAGCGACCAGACCTGCTATCTCCAGCACTTAAGCAAACACCACAGCGGGAAAGGTGGGGGAGCAGCGTTCCCACCCAAGGGCTCAATCTCCATCCTCGGGGGACCCTCTCAGTCCTTGCCCGGGAAAGGGCCCTAGATGCTTATGGCCCTCAGGGACCCCCTTCAGTCAAAGTCCTCCATTTGGGGGCACCACGAAGAGCTGCTCTGCTAGAGGCAACTCCAGGCGCTCCCACCCACCCCTCAGCAAGGACCAGAGCCCGCAGAATAGGCAAGCAAAGCCCATGGGGGCGATTTTGCTGGGCCAGAGCCCTTTCAGTCGGAGTAATCTCAGATAATACGAGTGACAATAGCAGGCAATAAATAAATGCATAAATATCGAGCTGGAATCCTCCGGCGCTCCTTTGATCACTGGCCTCTGAGTCACACGGTCAAGTACTTGCGATGCTGTAAACCCACCTCAGTGCAGTGCTTCCAGGAGGCAGCGGGAGGAACCCCAAGGCACAGCCTAGCACCAAAAATATTCCGCACTGTCTGTCTCGGAGAAAACGCAAGGCGGCCACAGCGTTGTGGAAGTGCAAGTGTGTGCTATGGGCTCAGGCCGGGGCTCCACTTCAGGACCAGCCCGGCCTGCCGGCATTCCCTGTGCGTCCTGGCAGCCTGTGCCACCAAACCTGCTTACATTCCCTTGCAGACAGGGGGTCAAAGGCTGCATATCCTCCCTAGACTGGTAGCGTAGGCAAAACCCATGACTTTAGTATTGGCAGTTACCTTGCTTTGGGTGTTTTCTCTACAAATACTAACACTGCACTGTTAGCATTTGAGGCAAAAGAAAATTGTTCTTCTAATAAGGAGGTTACCCTTCTCCAGCCCTGCAAAGGCGTCCTTTCAAGTGACCTCCTTCACGCAGTTCCCCCTCAAGCCAACAGTAGTCAACCACTAAAAATAGCTGAAGGTAAAAGCTGCTCCAGGACGGTCCTACAGAAGACAGCAGTGCTGCATGCCTCAAAGGACTCGTTTGTCCATGACATCTCAAGCATTCAGAGGGAGATGGGCAGAGATACGCTCGGCTTAATGCTTCTTTCCCTCCCCCCGGCCCTTCTTGGAAATGGTATTACACCGGAACGCCTCGCTCCAAGTGCCCGTAACCCTTCCTGACTTTAAATGCCCCTATCCTCCAGGAATCACTTCAATGTAGGTCATTCTATTTACGTTACTCCTCTCTAATCAGAGGATGAAAGACTATCACTTGCAAGAAACGGCTACTTGGTTCCCGATCCATCTTCGGGCAGTGCCAACAATAGGCCTGCTTACAGCTAATCCATTTACTTGGCTTACCTGTTATACTCCCAGCTCCCTAATACTCCCTGCATGGCAGCCTCACCAAGCTGGTAAACTGCTAAGCGACCCGCAGTGACCTCCCGTATGCCACATACTCGGAAAGCTGTCGATTTGGATTAAGACAAAAGCAAACTGAAATTGTCGCTGGAGTTCCCAATAGGCTGCCAATGAAAGCAAACGTGTCTGCCTCTCCATCCTGTGAAGCTGTAAGTGACAGCGCCATAAGCGTCTGATGGATCTAAATTCCTTCCTGCCGATGGCTAACCTTCAAGAAATGGAAACCATAAGTGACACGGAGAGTAACTCTGCAGGGCCAAAGAAGCAAGTGCAGAGTATGAGCTGATGTCCCTCCTTTGCTTCTCTTCCATGCCTGGGTCTCCTCTTCACTCCTCTAGAAGTGAACTGTGAGTCAACACATGTGCTCCACTTTTGAGACAACTTTTGAGAGATGAAATAGGAGGGGAGCAAATGCAAAAGATAAATATCACAAAGCACGTGTCTCATACCATTCAGCCAGAGCCAAAATTGGAAACTTTTTCAAATTCTGAAAGTCATCACTCAGTTTTCTTTTTTATTTTTTGACTTCCTCGTGAAGGCAGAAAAGACTCCTAATGTGTTACTGACCTTGTTGACTGAAGAGCTTGCAGTCTCCTGCAAGTAGCTCTGCCACTTCAGGGCTCACTATTTTCCCTGTTCCTCTTCAAGATCTTCAGTCTTACTTTCATGTGCAAAACATAATGCAAATAACAGACAAACAAAAAAGTAGAGAAAACGGTGCTTGGAGCTTCAATAGCTTTAGAAGAGCCTTAGCTCCTGAGTCTATAAATCATCACAAGGAACCAACTTTCCCAGAAAAACATAGTTGGTGAGATGTATGTTTGGGGTGATTTTGGAAAGAAACAATGATTTTCAAATGCTGAAACCAACCAGCACATACAGAGCTGAACAGAGGTTCCCACATAAGGAGACACTGAATAAGTTCCACATTATTCTTACTTAGATCAAGACAAAACACTTAGCCTGTCCAAAGAAATCTGTTTTTCTCTGAGAGGTCTAGAAAGCGAAGTGGAGCTTCAGGGATTTGGTATGAGATTTCAAATACAAAGCTAAATAAACAAAAATCCGTAGGAAAGTTCAGTGAGGAAAAAACCCTAACAGTTACTACCCAATTTGTTATTAAAATAAAACATCTTGAGGCTGTAGTAGAAATGGATCTTCATGGCGAATCCAGTTGCAACTGACACTACTGGTGTTTCTGTGCACCAAGGAATTCAAATACTATGAACTATCTTTGCAAACTTTGCAGTGTTACCAAAGGAGGCGAGAAAGGAAAAAGCAGATGAAAAATCCCAACCCGACTTCTGAGGGTGGCATGTAAACTATAAATTAATTCTGTGCAGAAAAAGATATGCCAAAAGAATTAATTTTCCATGAAACACCAAACATTTTAGTGTTCCACATACCCTCTCACAGACATCTGAAAGTCAAACGTCCAGACAAAATTGGTGTCGTGACTGACACAGCTGCCAACAAGATGGATGAGGGTGATGATTCTTTTTCCACTCACTATTCAGCGGGCCATTGACTATGAATTTGGACTAGATGCCCCAAACCGTGACTGTTAAGGATAGGTGAGAAAAGAAAACAGCAGTGACTTCTGAATCTATAGAATTAGTGGATGGACTATCTGTAGTGCAGGCTACTGAGCAAAAGGAAGGACACTTGCACCTTTAACTTCACAACAAACTGAATTCAAAGATCCCCAGTTACTAGCTGGAACAGGCAATTTATTCACAGCCTGGTGCATATGACACTTGGCACTACAGAGGGCAGCCTGAGTGCCCTTCAGTCCACGTCATTCTTGTTTGCCAGGCCTCCACTTTGTGCTGAGCAAGGTTTTTTCCTGATGCCAGTCTTTGAACATTTTCTTCCCAGTGAAATTGCTCATGTTTCAAGAACCCCTACTATATTGATTAATAAATCACTGTAACCTCTCTACAGAAGATAATCCACCAACAATGATGGTCCTCAATTCTCAGCTGCTTCCGAGGCAGAAATACTTTGTCACGCTCGTCCCCCATCATTCAGCAAGGGACGGTCCCCTTCTTTTTCTTGGCCTGAGAGGATAGTTCCCCTCGTTGCCACTCACAGTCCTGGTACCACCTTCACTTTAGCTGAATTGAAGCCCCAGCATTTTTCTTTGGTGAGAAATGCTGTAACATTTCAAAAGAGCTCTTTTTCTTTATTTCAGTGGGGGTTTTTTATCTTTTTATTTGGAACCTCTCATTGTTAGGGGAAAAACAAACAAACAAACAAAAACAATAGGATCCCCCGGCACTTCAAGGCTCCTTTCACTGCTTCACAGGCTGGTAAATCTCCACAGGTAAACAGCAACTTTGGAGCTTGGTGTTGCCCTCCACATAACTATTTCCAGCATGCGGGGTGGATGGAGCTAGGCAGAAATTTCTGAAACATTTGTCTCTCCCTGACACTTCTGCGTGGTGCATAACCTAAAATGTACACATCTGAAAATGTGAGGATCCACAAGCACACACACACACCCCCGGTCACAAACACACACACTCCCCTACCTGCCAAACACAACCAATGCCTTCCAGTGCACGACGGCTGTGACACTATGGCTTCATTAGTGGAACAATAAAGGGGGTTTTAGAGAATTCCCTTTAGTCTAAAAAGCTCACAATGTCCATAACAAAAGAACAAAAAATAGCGGCTCTACTAACATAAGTGATATTAAGAATGGTAAAAAAATAATAGAGTAAAGCCTAAGCTTTCAGGGAGGATAGGAAGGGTCCAACTGATTTAGGTCGTCTAAGAGAAGGCTGTGAGGTGACCAGAGCATATGTGCCTTCCCTAAGAGAAGAGCTCTGACAGCAGGTGTCTGTCAGGGGTAGCGCACAATAATGGAATATGAAACAGTGTCTTGACAAATTCAGAGTGCCAAAGCAGTGCCAAAATTCTTTGGGGGGGGAAAAAAATATATACATATATATATATATCTCACTGGAAAAACTTCCAAGAGCTACAGACTGGAAAACAAAGAATAAGAATAAGGAGAGAATTCTCAATTCCCAGATCCACCACCGGTATCTTAACTGATCAATGGTGCTCTCTCTAGTTCAGCATGCAGTAAAAACTCTGGAAGAGTGAAATAAATACCCTGAGTTGGAAGAGCAGCTCCCATGTTCTCCTAAGACCAAACCCTACCTTCTGACAAGCCTGGACGAAGGTCTCGTGGCACTAGGTGCTGTGCACTTAGGACTGCTGCAAGATGCTCCCTGTCAACCAGCTTATTTACCGGGAGCTGAGTCCTCCCCAGCTCTGGAGGGAACACAGGTCGGGGAGGGAATCCCTGCGCCCCCTTTACGCAGACGCCGTCTCCCGTCCCACCTCGCCAGGGCTGAACTCCGCGCCGGTGCCTTCGTTAACCAGGGCTGCTGCAGCACAACATGAAGTCGATACGGCTCCATCGTATTTCTACATTAATGTCACTTCACTTAATAGGATCTCTTTATTATACTCCATCATTAGGCATATTTTGAAATCTGCAGCAAATTATTAATAGAAAGGATTTTCTGATTACTTTTTTTTCTATCAAGAAAATAGAAAAAAAGAGACTATTCTGTCTCTTTTTTTGAGAACAGGCGTTCTCTTAGTAATAAAAGGGATCATATGACAACAGTTTTGCAGTGTATCGTGCAAGCTTTGTTGGAGTCACTCCAATTTCTATACAAGTACTGCCATTTTGACAACAAAGCAGCCTTATTGAAACAGGCAGGCTTCATCTTAATTCTGGCACTCCTGAATGGAGAGTACACACTAGCCAGCGAACAACGAACCAAGAAAAGAGTTGCAAATCTTTAGTGACAACTGCACGCAAAGGAAGAGAAGATGCATTATGATAGCAGGGTTTGCTCCGCTCCTTCACAAGGCCACTTCCAAACAAAGATTGCTTTTATTTTGTACAGACTTTTGCCCAATCCTTTTTTTGCATGTGGATCTTCCCAACTCTAGCACCACCCCAGGGCCACCCTCTGCTCCTCCAGTAACCAGCCTCACACCATAAAAAAAGGTGAGGAGAAAAACGCCCCACCTTCCTCATCTTTTCCCTCTCCTCCTTTCCTCACCTTTTGAGCTTGTTATGAAGAGCCCCCCAGTGCTATTTTAGGGTTTAAGGCACATGCAACTGCACTGTATGGTTGGACTGGGGGAGATACTTGGCCTTTACTTCATTTACATTACTTAGTTCTCAGGGAAATTTCACTTCTCTCTCCTGATATTTGGCTAAGTGCAAGACGGGACCCCATGCAGGCAGCTTTGCTCACTCTGGTCCCTAACTCATGGAGGTTTAAAAAGTGCTATCTCCTGCCCGTTGTTTCCTTCCACACATTTTGCAAGTGGGAGCAGAAGCAAATAATACAAATCCAGGAAGGAAAAAAGGGAAATGGGTGGGTCTCGGCTTGAGCAGGGGGCTTGGACCAGATCATCTCTAGAGGTCCCTTCCAAACTCAACCCTTCTGCGAGCTGTTGAGGCGGCAGAACACAAGGTATTCACCCCTATTCCACAGGAGCATTTCTCACACTACTACTACGTGTGACATTCCTGAGGTGAACAGATGCCCCTAGGCGTACAGGGTGCCCTGCTAGAGGGCAGTTCTCTTCTGCAGCAAAGCTGTTCCACTTTGCCTTCGCCTGCATCGAGGAGAGGCTCAGGCCGTCCACATGGAAGCCAGGCAAATCTTTGCTCCTTGGGAATCAGGACAATTTTAGCAGTGTTTGCAGCAGTTCTCGAAAACACAGGATGCATTTACCCTTACCAGGGATGATTACAGCTCTTCATATTACTTGCTTATTGGCAGGGTAAATGCAAGGACACACATACACCCCTTTAGACATGCATATACACACACGAAGATAGGGCAAAACCTTGTGAAACCTGAGGAACAGGCCAGCTCAGTCCATGAGCTTCGCCGTAATGAGTTTCTAAAAACCTTTCAGGTATTTACTCTGGCAAATACAACCTGATAATACAAGTATTTGTAATATAAATCAAATACAGGTGTGTGCATGTTTTTTTTTTTTTTTTTAATTAAAGCAATTACAATCTTTCAGATATTTGAATATAAAGCTTGCTTGGTAATTCTGGTAAGAAGTTCAGGAATACACAAGCTTCAAAGACTCTTGAGAGAAACACAAACTCATCACAAAATGCAAGGCATTTAGGGAGAGAGTTTCAAGGACAGAAGAAACAGCTTTTTGTTCATCTCCCACTAATAGCTGATGGGAGCTGAAGAGACCAACTCTTCTAGTACATTTGAAAGTCTTCTCATTACCGTTCAAATGGAAATGCTAGAAAGCATGAGTGACTTTAAATTAAAAGGCAGTTAAATTAAAGCCCTCTCTGTCACATCTGGTTTCAAAAACCTCCTAATCCAATGCTGATTATTACACAAATGTTCCTAGGAAAGGAGGAGGTCAAAAGCAGGACCAGTACTGTTCACAGGTACACAGGTACACACACACGTGATGGGAAAGAGGCCTTCTTGTCTTTTGCTTAATAAACAGTTTTACATTTTAACCAAAAAAACCCAATAACAATAACAAAAAGAATTAAATTCTCTCCATTACACTGCAACATCTTGGCAACAAATGCAGAATCAAGTGTAATCTTTCCACACTTAAGTCTATAAGCTTGGATGGTGCGAATGAAAATACATTCTGAGCGTTTTCCCTCTTCAGGAGTCATTGGCCGGGAGGGAGATGAAGCAAGGGAGAGAGCTCATGAGCAGAGTTGCTCAGGTCAGCTGTTTTTCTGTCCAGAGAGGAGAACAGCTTTTGGATATTTGATCAAACTGCTCAGGCTCCTCCTGAGATTGGGAACCTGTGTGCACTGCCCGCAACAACTGCTTCTCACCTGTCTCCAGTCTGAGTTACTAAAAGCTGTAAGGGGAATTTAAGGGAAATGTAAAAAAAAAAAAAAAAAAAAAAGTAAAATCCAGCAGAGGCCTCAGACAAGCCCCTTGAGCCCTGAAAGCCCTGCAGGACCCTGCCTTTGAATCTCTCCTTGTACGTCAGTACCAAGATGATTTGGGTCCAAAGACTCTGACTGCTCTGGGAAAAATCTCCGACTGGCTCTTGTCTCAACTACATTAACCTAGTTAAGAGAGAAAAAAAAAATCAGCTATCCAAAGAATCAACCACAAGTCTTTAACTGAGAAAAGCTGATGTTCAAGTCACTGACCACAGAAGATGCCAGTGCTCCAATTTTAGAAGTAAACAAACTTATATCGGCAAGAACAGTCTGCTAAATTGCTGCCTAACATTTTTTAAACAAAGCCCTGAGAGACCCAACGGAGTGATTAAGTACGACCACTTCCTTCATCATTGTGTGCAGCACATTCAAATTTGTAAGTAATCTCTCCGATAAAATACACCAGATCAAAGACTCAATCAACTCTGCTACTTGCCATTTCTGAAAACACAAAATAAAGAACACCTTGCTGATTTACGGTAACAGAGCGAAGAGGGTTTGGAGCACAGCCTGACTCCTATCATCCTTGAAATACAGGAACATGGAGGCAACTGCTGCGGAGTGAGCCTCTACTGTCCCTCATTGAGATGAAAGATTTGCAATTGAGAAATGCAAAGCGACGCAAACAAATTCACCACAGAGAATTTGCATCTCTCTACCTGATTTATCAGGTGGTTTAAGATGAAGTTAGGATAATCACATTCGCAATGCAAAGGAAAGAAGCAAACTGTCTGGGGTGTGATCCTTTTGTTAAAGTATCATGGAAGGCACGGATAAATTTCCAGAGTGGTAACACTGGAAAACTCCTTCACATGATTCACACATTCCAGAGAAAGAAGAAGAAGAAGAAAAAAATAATAACGATAAGGAGACATTCAGAGGAAGCCAGTTTGTGAAAGGGAGCTTTAAAAGTTCAAGAGCCAGCTCTTTCACATCTTCTGATCTTGACTGCGTTTTCAGAGTTATAAACTCAATCCAAGCTAAAGGAAATTAGCATATATTTAGAAAGAAATGCTAGGGGAAAGAAAGAAAAAAAAAGAGTTTCGTTGTGCTTCCCAAGTGAGGGCAGGTCACCCTCTAAAAAAATGTAAAATATGGTATTAATTTTATTTGGCTTGTCATAGCGTACTGAATGTCTGAGCTACATTCCAGTAACACATCAGACAGACTGAAAACAATAACAGCCAAACTCCCAGATGACTTTCTTCTTGAGTGGAGAGGCTACCAATACAGAGAAGCAGACCACAGAGCTTTTCAACACTAAATGAACTAGCTTTTGTGTTGCCTTAATTTGACTTTCATCCACAAACAAAAAAGTCTTGCTCGACTGCAGAACTGCTGCGAATTGGAGGCAATGTCCTTTCATGCCCGAGATGTATGCCCAGCGGAGACCTAAGAGAAGCTTTCGAGCTATTAAGGGCAGCTACTGTGCATTGTGTGAATGAATGATGCCTGAAATTCACATCTTCAGAATATGCCAGTTCCAGGATAACGCACAACTTCTTGGCCCATGCTTGTTTAAACACAGTCTAAAAACTCTCCCCACACTGGCTCTGATGGAGCAACTGTCATGCTAAAGCAAGAGTTTGTAAAATTATGTCCAAACATCGTTAACTCAAAAAAGTATTCTCTCAATATATGCTTTTAGTTCTTTGGAATGTTGTTCACACTCTTTCTTAAGATTGTGGGAAAAACAAAACAAAACAAAACATAATTATAGTCTAAAATTAGTGTCATTGTTACGACATTAGCTCAATTATCATTCCCTCTTTTCTGAATCAAAAGATGCAGAAGATCATTCCATATTAAATCAAACACACACAGCATATTAGGCACATGTAAGAATTGCCTGGCATGCTCCAGCCCATGTATTTGAACACTAGCAAAATGACAAGTATGCAATTGAAAACTTATTTTCCCCTTTTCCTACCAAGATCTACCCAAAGCAAGCAAGAGATTAAAAAAAACAGTGCCAAGATCACTCAGTTGTGAGTTCTGAAACAATTTCTGCATAGGAGGAATCATTTCACCTAGTAGGTATTCATATAATAATCAATATGTCTTCAATACACAGAAGCAGTTCCTGTCCAAAAAGTGATGCAAAGATAACAGCAACATAGCACTACAGAGCATAGGAAAATGATAGGAAAATGATGCACAAGAGACCGGGTCCCAGGGTGGTGTGTTCCTTCTGAGTAGAGCTAACTGTCTACCACAGAATTATTTTTCCTTTTAAATACTGCCAAGGCAATGGTTGGATTTGTAGGTTACCTGCCCAGATATTGGAATTAAATGAGTTTTTTGGTGTCTTAGCTCTTGGAGGATAAGAGAGTCCCCTCCTGACAGCCTGCTCATAAAGTGTCTTCTGGTTGAAATGCCTTAGGAAGAGACCACTTGTAAAAGGTCCTTTCTGAGCAAGAAAATTTTTACTCCAAGCAGTCAAAATATTATGTTTGAAAGAGGGCAAAGGGAATGGCTGCCCCGAGGGAGAATACTGCAGTGAACAGGGCACAGGCTGGGGCTAGCTTCTCTCCCTCCAAAAATGGAAAAACCAGCATCGCCAAATAAAACAGCAGATCACCTAAAACTCAAAACCTCCTAATGAGTGAACACAAGAAACAGGAGATTTCAGATCGGCAATGACAGAGACTGCAGCAAAGTTAGAGCCCAGCTCTACAGTTACTTGGTCGGTAGGTGCTCAGAAAAGACAGCTAACAAAATCACAGGGTGGCTGAGGCTGGAAGGGACCTCTGGAGACCATCTATTCCAACCCCCCTGCTCCAGCAGGGACCCCAAGAGCATGGGACACAGGGTGACATCCAGGTGGGTTTGGAAGATCTCCAGAGAAGGAGACTCCACAGCCTCTCTGGGAAGCCTGTTCCAGGGCTCCTTCACGCTCACAGGGAAGAAGCTCTGCCTCATTTGGGGATGAAACCGATGGGGATGGTGCTAATGTTCTCACAGCCCACACTATCCTTGGGGTAATGTACACAGAGAAGGGGGAAAGAAAAAAAAAAAAAAAAGGCAGCAGTATTTTCCTAAGGAAGTCCTTGAGGCTATGGGCCCCAGCGAGGCTGCTGAGGCCAAGAGGCGATGTTGCACCAAGATGGCAGGCAAAGGAGAAGAGCAGGTCCTGTTTGATCAGATTAGCAGCAGCAGAGAGGAGCCACTGTTTCACACTAAACACCCAAACCTGCCGGGCAGCCCTCCGGCTGTGGCTGGGGGCGCATGGGGGCCTTGCTGCTCCTGCAGGAAAACACCCAGGCCCAGCAAGAGAGGGTGGCCAGGAGGTCAACCCGCCATGCCCTGATTGAGCAGCTCCCTGGGCCTCCCGCTGTGAGGAGCCCAATTGCAGGTGCTGTGGCCGCACGAGGAGACCTGAGGCAGCGTGTCTGCACATGACACATGGCAGGAACACGTCAACAGCCTCCGTGTCCACAGGGCCCGGCGCGACCGCCCCGCGCGAGGCGACGTGGGCGAGCTCACGTACGCAACCGCTGCTCCGCCTTCGCTTTCAAATGGTGCTGGCCCCACGTGCAAGGGCAAAACAAACAGTCAAAAAACCTCCAGAAAAGAGTCTCCAAATGGAGCTGCTCACGGAGTAGGCTTGGAGAAGAAAAGCAGCTCTTTGTTTTCTCGAGTCTTGGAGAATATCGAACGCTCTTAATTGCTTGATGCATTAGCGATAAGAACGAAGGGTCTGAATTGACTATTCATTTGTGGGAGCACAGCGCTAATTCCAGATGCGCTCTTGGGCTGAAGATGACAAAATAAATAAAATACTCGCCGGGGGGAACAAAGGAAGGCAAAGATGGGAGGGCGGGACAACTCTACAGCATGACTGGAAAGAAATGCCTCTTTCAAAAGGAAAAGGTTTGCTTTCTTCAGATGGCTCAAGAAAAAGAGGCAGAAAATTCCTAAAAAAATAGGCTGTTTTGATACTATTAATACACTAGATGGAAAACAATTTATTTTTTTGCCAAAGGTCATGGGAGCATCTATATCTTGGCTACCATTAAAATATTTTAAAAAACAATTTGGTCCCATCTCTTGCTGATCATTCCTTTATAAAGGAGGCTTTGAGGTATGAGCGCCTCCTTCCAACAGCCATATACGTATTTTAACACAGCCATGCTCTTTGGGCAAATTATCACATTCATTGACCCTCTTCCTTTTACGGCACCAGTTTAGGCTCCAGGCCCTGACTTGGATGTCTCCCCAGAGAAAAGGGGGAATCCTGAGAACGACGGGAAGTCCCATCCACTGGATCTCCCAAAAGGCTGGGAAAGTCCTGCTGGAAATGGTACACACGTCCTCAGTGTCCCCCCCAGCTCCTTTGGGCAAGGGACAACACAGTATTTCACATGCTAGACCTCAGGCTCCGCTGGCCTCGGGAGTTAGAGCGTGGCCTCGGGGAAGGGACCACGGCGAGGAAGCGGCGATGTGAGCTACAGCTCATCCAGGCCGTTCCCAGCATTGGAAACGAGATGGGTGGGAAAGGTATCTCAGAGGGGGCCTTCTGGCACGAGGAGGAAGCAGAGGGAGCGTACCTGTTCAGCTCAGAGAAGACTGAGAGGGGATCTCATCAACAGTATAACTGCCTGAGGGGAGAATGTAGGGAGCAGGGGGCAAACTCTCCTCGGTGGTGGCCAGTGACAGCACAAGAGGTAATGGGTGCAAGTTGAAACCCAGGCAGTTCCATCTCCCTGTGAGGCAGAACTTCTTTCCTGTGAGGGTGACAGAGCCCTGGCACAGGCTGCCCAGAGAGGTGGTGGAGTCTCCTTCTCTGGAGATCTTCCAAACCCGCCTGGATGCCACCCTGTGCCCCATGCTGTAGGGGTCCCTGCTGGAGCAGGGGGGTTGGACTGGATGATCTCTAGAGGTCCCTGCCAACCTCAGCCTCTCTGTGAGTCTGTGATCCCAGCCTCTTGGGCACCCAACCCCTTCCTGCTGCCGCAGCCCCGGCCAAGGGCAGGGAGAGCTGCAGGCATCCCTCCCGGCCAGGGCTGCTCCTGCAGCACGGCTGAACCGCCCCAGAGCTACCAGCGCTGCTGCTCCAAAGCAGGAGAAAAGTCTCTTATCGGAGGCAGCATCTCCTGCACAGAGCGCTGGTGTCTGCGCGAGGCATGCAATAAAAACAGGGTGGTAACTGGGAACAGCCTGGATCTTTCTGGCTGCGCAGAGCCCTCTTGGAGCCACGGGGCAAGGCACGGCTGATGCCTCCAGGGACCTGCTGTCTAATCTGCACTGATAACACCAGCGTCGCAGGCACGCACACAGACACGGGCAGAGCTCGAAACGGCAGCAGTGCGAGGCAGAAAGAGCACGTCTGGGAATTAAGGAGAAACAGAAAAAAAATATATTTCTTCCCCACAATCATTAGAGGTTTTTGAACCCATTCAGTCACGGCATTTTCACACAGGCTTTGTTTAGGTAAATAAATTGCTTTTCATAAACTTTGTGAGTCCTCTCGAGCCATTTGTTAAATGTAGGTTAATTGCAGAACAAAGAGGTGACAGTTTTACTAAGAACCTTCCTCTTTGAGGAAGTTTCTTCACTTGCTCCTAAAAAAACCTGCACTTCATACCAAGACTGGCTTAAGAAAACACTACCTTGAACACGGTCCCTCCTTCCGCAAAGAAGGAGCGCGGGCGCTAAACTGCGGCTCCTTCGGAGACCACTCTCCATAAATGAAACAGTAGCTGCTAACATTTGGTATCTAAGACCCAAGCTGGCCTATATAGTCATGGGAAGCATAAATGAGGTTATCTTTTCTAACCAAACCTATCTGAATGTGGCCTGCATCACATGGGACCAGGTAACCCCTCTACCTTGAGAGTGAAGCATAGCCTGAGTCCTCAGACACAACATCAGCCACTCTTGAAATGTACAGAAAGCACAAGAGTTTGGTCTCCCTGCCATCAGGAGGCAAGTTTTTTCCCTTTTTACTATTAAAAGAAACACCTCAGTACACTGACGTAGTATTTGATAATATACTGAACCCCACACAAGTGCAATCACCTGCCTCACGTCTAATGTCTCACAGAACATTTT
The DNA here is from genome assembly GCA_003342815.1 of Eudromia elegans. Classification (NCBI taxonomy): domain Eukaryota; kingdom Metazoa; phylum Chordata; class Aves; order Tinamiformes; family Tinamidae; genus Eudromia; species Eudromia elegans. Next base: position 2,087,498 of record PTEX01000112.1, on the reverse strand, counting down.
TAGCAGTTGTTTTTTCCCCCATTGCACGCATTCTTTTTTTTTTAAAAAGAACGGCATTAAAAAGAAGAAGATGAAACTTTGCCCCACGCTGCGCCGGCTGCAGGGCCAGAGCAGCGCCTGGGCAGAGCCGGGCTGGCGCCAGGTCACACACAGCGTCTTGGGGCGGCGCGCCGCGGGTTCGGCTTGCTGCGCTGACCCGGGTTAGCTCCCCGGCCGCTGAGCGGGGCCCGAACCGGCACCCGGTGCTGTGGGAAAGCAGCGAGCAGGGCCCAGCTCGCACTGGGTTTCTGCATCGCTGGAGGCGAGCAGGCAGGAGGACTGAAGGCCGCGGGCCAAGCGGGTCGGGAGAAGCTTTTGCTGGGCCTTAATCTTTGAGAGAGTCACCTGGGGAACTGGAGAGGGGTCTCAGTGGGGCTCTGCCTCAAACCCGAAATTCCTCCCAGAAGGAAACACAAGGTCACGTAAACTGAACTGCTGTCACGACTGCCACACAGCTGCGCTTCGCACCACAGGTCCCCCGATACGGGACACGAGACCCCAGGGAAACAGCGCTGGGAGGTGCGTGTGGGTTAACAACCCCACACGCGATGCAGTGATAGGACCGGTCCTGAGAAAGAGCCGCTGCTCTTCAGAGCCCCATGTCAGCCCCCCACCCCCAACCAGGTCAAAACTCAACACCCTCCTTGAGACAAGCCAAGGAGCACAGGGAGGGTGCAGATACAGCTACTCACTCCACTCCTACGCAGGATCCAGACACGTCGAACTTGGAGCTAACAGGCAGGCAGCTTGTCTCTGCTCCCAGTGTTTCATGAATAAGTATTCCAGTTCCTGAACCCTTGATTTCTCTCCCCATAAAATGCTGCTGCAAAAGCCAACTCATATTTTCCACACACATGGGGAAGTACTTGCTACCCGTTCAGCGCCTAAAATAAACACACGCACTTACTCAGCAGCTTTCTCTCTGCCCCCCTGTGGGCTGATAATTTGGGTTTGTTTTGCAATTGTGCTTACATTTCTTCTTTTTAGGCTTCTCATTTCTAATATTGCTATATTTTCTTTGCCCTAACCAACTTCTGGAGGACAGCAGACAGCTCGAGAACAACTCTGCAAACCATTAACACCAGTGTGGTGGTGGTGGTGGAAGGGGGGGCTAATACTTTTTACGTTTTCACTCCTGCAGAGCAGCGGAAAAGTGAATCAGAAATTAGAGTACAGATGAGTCATTAGCTAATAAAAAAATAAAAAGAAAAAAAGGTCTTAAAATATAGCAAGTAGCAAGGAGGGGAAGGAGAGGTTAAGTGGGATGTTTGGGAAATCATAAATGTAGAGTAACTTTGCGCTCATTTCAAAAACGTTCTCCAGCTGTTATGCACGAATATTTTTTTCTTGAAAAGTAAGAGAGGGGAAAAAAAAAGCCCTTGTACTACTTGTACTACTTGTACTCGACAGAGTTTTTGGCTCGTGCGACACTGCTCCGGTGACACTGGGTACATGATATGCTGTCACAGACTGTGCTGGGCTCTCCGAGTGGGTCAGCAGCATTGCATCACTCCCAGGGAAACAATACAGCTGTCTTTCCACTTATTAATTTATTTATTTATTTATTTATTTATTTATTTATTTATCTCTTTTTTCCTAAGTGACAGCTAGCTCCACTGCAGTGAATAGCAGGGAGCATGCGTTTTAGCTTGGTGGCAGAGGCAGGCGCCCCGCATCCCTGTGCAGGCTAACCCCATTACAGCATCCTACTTTCCAGGCACACTTCCTCTTCCCACCGCGGGCACATTTGGGACAAAACAAGCCTCGCTCAGGCGATTTAAGCTCGAAGATTGGCAGCCCCGTTATTGACTGTCGTTATCCCCTTAGGCCGCCGGGATTACTGCTTTCACTGGCCATTATCAGCGCTGGCTCTGGAGCCGCGCTGCTTTAAATGGCTTCTCCGGCCCGGATGGCTAATGGTGAGTTCTGCTATAGGGCCTCCGCAGCGGTGGACAAATCCCCGCAGCAGAGCACAGGGACCTTTCCTCCCCCGTGTGAACACGGCGGCGTCCGTGGGTACCGCGCACCCACGGCCCCGCTCGCACCCCATACCGCAGACGGCCTCCGCTCTGGCATTGCTGCTCAGGACAATCCCCTTCTCCAGCTGGATCCCTCATGTGCCCACTGCAAACCCGCCCCGCGCCACTCCTCCGAAGGCAGGGGAAGGGCAGAGCTGGCTGTGGGCACTTCTCCTTTTGCTAGTGAGTGGGTGAAGGGCAGCAGAGATGATGATGACATCTTATACTGTCCTTTGGGAAAACTTCCAGAAAACCCACTGGAGTTTCCTTAAAAATCAAATAATACACAAGGTAAAATCCCTTTGGACACACTGTTCCCTTTGGGTGAGCTTTCTGCAATGCCAAGAAGGTTTCCAAACAATTGAGCTGTTGTGTCCTCATCCCCAATAAAACCAACAGAAAGAACACCAGCCAGACCCTGACATCTCTCCAGAGCCCCATCTCTTCATTTTAACCATTACATTCGTTAGCAGAAGGTTCGGCATCAGCTGCAAAAGCTCTCGCCGAAACCTGCTCACTGAAACTTTGTTCAACCAGATTCACGTCATTATCTTTTGCCTTTCCCTTCACTGTGGCAAAAGTAACAATTTAATTAGACAGGAAAAAAAAATAAGAAAGGAGCCCGTATTATTTATAACTGTAGCGCACGGCATTATTTTTAGCCGAACAGCTCTCGGGGAGGAAGTAGTGCCCAGACCGATTTTCATGTACAACTTCCTGCATCCGTGACTCAGCCCCGCATTTCACGCACGAGGTTAACCCTGGATTCGGATCCGTTCGACCCGCGCGTGTGAGCGGCCGTCCTGGTTTTAGCGCCTGCAGCTTCCTCATCCTCCAGACACACACCCAGCAGGTACCCCCGGCGTGCAGAGCCCGCGAGGCTTTGGCCAACACAGCCCCGCTGCCAAGGCAGGACATCAACCTGTCAGCGAGCCCGGCTCCCGGGGCACCCGAGGGGGTCCAGGGCACGGAGCAGGGGACGTATCCCCTTACTGGAACTCGCTGTGCGTAAACAGATGCCGCGGTCACAGGCTGTCCTGTGCCCTGGGGCGCCGATAACAGCAACAGGGCTCAGATTAGACCTGCCCTGCCTGCAGGGATACGATGGGCAGGTTTTTTTTTAAACCCAGACTATATTTGACTTCACTGTCAAGTATTTCGGTGCAGCTGCTATTCTCAGGTTCTCCTAAAATACACACAGTAGGTACTGTACTATTACACATATAAACATCTACCTTCCTACCGCAGCTATTTATAATTAAAATAACTTTTCTCCATTTCTGGTTTCCTCTCTCCGGGTCCCGTTCTCCAGTGCACAGGAGGTGCTTTCAAAGCTGCACCCAGAAACAACCTTCTGCATGAAATAACGATAATAAATTTTAGCCTGGTTAGAGGCTTAGAATTTAATGTCCAATCTCCCTAATGGGTGACCTATTAGCCCTTCTTTTGAACAGGATTTGACCCCTGTTTGCTGCTTCATGAATTAGAAAGATTTAGAAAAATAAATAAAAAAGGCAGCAATGGGTTTGGACAGGGATCCTTGTTATTCGCTGTTTCCTTAGATATCATCCGAGCTGGTTCTAGTCTCTCCTTCGGTTGCCACTTGACTTAGTGGATCTTGCCCAGGCTTTGCCTGCTCCAGAGACCTGACCCAAGCACAGTCATCCCAGCCCAAAGGGCGACGTTGGCTACAGCTGCACCCAACAATGGCACGTCTCACACCAGCGGAAGCCGGTGCCTCGGAGCGGGTGCTCCCGTCTCGCCCGCAGGCAGGTTAATGTCCTTTGGATGCAGTCTGGTGCCCTGCCCCTCCTCATCCCTCTCCTCAAGCAACTGCTGGCAAATAATTAACCAGTGCCTGCGGTGAAGGCTCCTCGCTGCCCCGTGGGACAGGACCTCCAGTTCAGCATGCAGCTTCTTTGCACCAGATCTTCCATTTCCTAGAAATCCTGCTGTGGACAGCTGTACTCGACACAGCACAACCAGCTGCACACGCAGAAGAGACTCCCGGGGCTCCGTGCCGGGCAGCCAAATGAGAGCGAGGGCAGCAGTCACCGGCCCTGCTGCAGTGATCCCAGGTTGGGGAAGAGGGCCCCGAAGCCCCAGATTCAGCAACCCGGTGACACCAGCCACATGCAGCAGGAGGAAGCTCCCGCCACACATCCCTGAATATGAATTTTCAGTTCCTGAAACTGAGTTGAAACCCAGCCCAATGGGTCCCAGCCATGGGCCCTGCATTAGCTCTTCAACTAGTACCTCCAGAAGATCGTTTGGGGATCTCAGAAACATAGTCTGTCTGCTCTGCCCCCTGCACGGAGCTGCTGATGGCTCCATGTTCATTTACTCATCCTTAAAATCAACTCCCCGACTAAATTTTCTTTGGGAGACAAGAACAAGCCCCATTTAGCCCGGAGGGAACAGTGGAGTGGTTGGCAGTGGACGATATAACTTCAGTACCGAAGGAAAGCTGTGCATTGGCAAGATTATTCCTAGGCTTGGATGCCACTGCCACCAAATTACAACCACGAGAAAAACATTACTCACCTGGTCTGTTCTTCAAACAAGACCTAACCCCGGGTCTCGCACTGGAGCTGGTGCAACTGTGCAGCCCCAGGGAGCACCCTCCCCTCCAAGAGCCACAGCACAGCTATCCTTCTGCTGGGGTTGAGCCCAGCAAAAAGTGCTTGGGCACATACATACCCCAAACCTCTCGCTTCCTTACACAGTGTGGTAGCTTTCCCAAACAGCGGTTGTTTCACAGGAGCTTCAGTCTCTCTTCTCCTTGTTTGTAAATTGCTCTTCCTTTATCTTGTTGCATGAGCACTTCACAGAGAAATGTGCCTTTTAGATTGAAATTCACTGAATGTGTGGATGGGACAACACAGCTGAATAGAGAACACATTGGAGACAGAAAGTGAAATTTGGGACCAGATACTCCAGATGCGCCTGTATGTCAATAAATCAGCAAATATTGTCCCTGCTTGACGTGGTGCCGGTGCTTCTCCCGGCACTGCTTTATGTTCTTGTCTCTTCAGACACCAAGTGTCGCGTAAAGGTTCTCATAGCTACAAAGGCTCGTATTTTTTAATGGCACATCATGTGCAGCATGGAAAATAGAAGTCACCTAAACTTCTCCACCTTCTGCAAACGCATGCAAACGCCTCAGCTACCAGCAGCAATCCGACTGCTTTTAAATCCACAAACCAACTCCCAGCATGTACTGTTGCATAAATACTCACCTGCAGTTTAAATATGTACCTCTGATATGTTTAAAAAGTGTGCACGCTGCAAAAGAGAGCAGTTAAACATTACACAGACGTCTCCGGCAGAATTCCTGGATCCTTCAATGTTGCACAGCTAGAGCTGCGGCTGACAGCAAGGGCTCTCTGCAGAAACATCCCATCGAGTCAGCACTACAGTTTGGGAAAGCTGTAAATGATTACAGAATAACGTCCTGCAATCAAAGAACAAAATGTGTGCTGTAGATTAATCACTTTCCAAGACTGGAAAGGAAAAGATAGGATTGAGAGATAAACGGGGTTGCGGTGCTTATGCAAGCGTATCACGCTTCTCAGTACTCAATGTCCCAGGACTTGCAGAGGAAGTAAACAATGTTCTGTGTGGTGCGCGCCTGCACTCGCAACCCTAAATATGACAGCCCGTGAAGCCTGCCTGCCCTTAGGTTATGAAACACTCACGTCAGAGGACCCCCAAGGGTTGCATCTCTTGCTGCTGCCCAGGAAATCGAAAACAAAGAACCCCAACAGCTGCAGCCCACGTTTCTTCTCGGCACCCCAGGCTCGTCTCAGGAACTCTAGCCCGGTGCCCGCGGGCTCCTAGGCTCTGTTCCCCCATGCTGCATTAACCGCCGGAGCTTGCGGTGCATTGACTGCAAGCACTTCTTGTTGGGCTTTATTCTGGAGGCATGCGAAGGCAACCCGCATGCCCAGTGTCCCTCCAGCACAGCACCACGCTGCTTTGGGCTGCTTCAGCAATGCCAGCTTTCGGGCATTCCGCACTTTCTGTGTAAACATATTTACATTTGTAACTCCTCGCTGGCTTAATACTACATAGACACTGTGAGGAAAGCCCTACCAGCACTTGAGCTAAAAACAACACTGACAGTCCATTGCACGCCAAGTAAACAACAGGCAATCTGAATTATGGGGGCTGCATTTCTGCAGAGGGTTTCCAGTGACTCCAGCAAGCACGAGCTAACATGAACCGTGCTTCAGATTAAAAAGTAAACCTGCAGGGAGCGACTTTCAAGGCGCGCTCTGGTCTTTCTCACACTTTCACTGCGCCGGTGAAGCCGCGTCCCCAAGCGCTCGTTCCTCACCTGCCAGGACGCACGAGCAGAATGTGGTAGGCCATGAACCACAAGGGTCTGAGCGTGCCTCATAACGTCCACACAGCAGCACGGGGCAAGGAGGCCTCAGCTTAGACCAGGGGCTGCATGGAGAAACAGCAGGATCCCGGGGAAACCTGCCCGCAAGAGCCTGGAAGAGGCCGGTGCTGCACCACGTGGAGTCCCCCTAGCACCGCTCATGTCACCGCTACCACAGGGGAAGAACAGCAAAGAGCAGCGTCTCCACACGGAGCTCCCGACGCCACCGCTGGCTTCGGAGACGACCAGGACATCATGCGCTGATTCCCTCTTCAGCGGTGACAACTCTCTAGTAAATGGGCTTCTCCACAAACAGCTGACAACATGTTGCTGAAGACATTGAGTGAGAGGCAATACTAGGCTGCGCACTGCAACAGTGCCACACATAGGGAAAACACTTTGCAGAAACTGGTTATTTTAGTTGCCTCCTCACTACAAATACCTGGCTCTGTATAAAACCAATTAACAATAATCTACTAATAGCAAGACTGTGATGTAGCTGCAAGATCCCCCTAGAGCAAAATGCCGCCCGTGGCAGCGATCGATCCAGCGACGCGCAGCGGCTCGGTGGCACAGGCGCCTCCGATCCTTGGCCACATTACATCCAGCCTAATTCCCCGCCAAGGTCAGGGCTGCGCGGAAGGGCCCGTCCGTCACAGCCCCAGCTCTGTGCCTGCACTGCCGCCGTCAGCAGCGGGCGGGAGAGCCAGAAAGGGCCACAACCACAAGTGAGGCCCCCACTCCGCTGGGCGCCCCGAATTGCCGCGGAGCAGCATGGGGGCTGGAATAGGGCAGAGGGGCGCGGAGCACCGCGTTGGGCGCTGCTTCACAACCACGGGAGGACAAGGGACCGCTCCACCGCCCGAGTAAAGGCCCCATGGGGCAGAGCTCGGAGCAGGGGAGCTACAAAACGCGCGTCTTGCGCCCCAGCACTTCGAAAGGTTCATCGAAAGTTACTCACAGCATGAAACGTAATGTCTTTTTTCAGCAATAGAGACGGAAAAAAACAGCCCCTCACCATGGAAAATAGAACTGTTAGGGCGCAGATACATAGCCTGACCTGAGCAGCTCAGGTTTAATTTCTCTTCTCATTTTGGTGGAGCATCAAGGCAAACAGGCACCGGTGCAGGTGACTGAACTAGCAGATGCTGAAGCAACAGCCCGTCAGGTAGGGTGCTCTGGGAGGTGTTAGAAGGGGCGATGAGCTGATGCCGGCCTCACTTTCTGCCATGGAAATGCTGCCTGAACTCTAGCACAAAGGCAGATGCTCCATTTGCTGATGGGACCGAGCAGTTTGGACAGTATCAGCAGAAGGAATGGGGCTATCACAATGACTAAGACCTTGGACGGCAGCAGCACCAGCAGTGACTACTCACCCACGGGAGGATCACTTAAGTACATAAACACTGCTGTAAATTATAGGTGGTGCTGCAAGCCCCACCTGTACCTCACATTGTCCAACACTTCCTATTATAAAACCCTGTTCCCAATTGCTAATAGCTTTGTAAACTTGTACTGAAACTGGGATTAGAAATAGGATAAGCAGGGACAGGCACGGCACTGGATCCAGGAAGTCCCGGGGCAGGAGTGACACAGGAGTGACACTCGCATGGCGCGGATGAGCACACATGAGTCATCGCGCCGTCCCAAGCACTTGGCTTTCCCAGCAAAGCCTTTTCCAGGGTAGATGGTGGTGCACGTGCACTCTTCTTTAATGCTTCTGTTTGGCACTCGAGCGAGCAGTGAGAAATGTCCACAGAGAGACACCGCGAGCCTGCAGTTACTGGTCAAGCCCTGCAAAATCCAACTTCCCTGTTCCCTGGCTGCTGCCGGGCAGCAGGAAAGGCCCCGGCCTGCCGATGCCCGGACCCAGCCACTGCATCGCGTTGCTTCTGGAGAGACTTCTGCTGCCTCCCGCACGTCCATACCCACGTGGAAGAAACAGCGGCGTGGTACTCGACACGGGTCCTGCAGAACCAGGGAAGCTCTCCTCCCACAGCTCACAGAGAGCTTCGGGAAGAGAAATGTCAAACCAGAAACCAGTCTCTCAAGACTGGATAAATTTAGCACGATGCCACGATTCAGCTACAATCAAAGGAAGTCCACACTTAATTTCTCCAATAACTGCTCTCGTACTCCTGCTTGAGCGGACTGTTGTTTCCTCCAGGCTGGGGGTCCACCAAATGCACATTAGTTCCCATTTAATCCCTTTTTTTTTATTGTTTCTCTTTAACTGGGAAAAGCACTGGCATGCCCCATGCTCAGCAACAGTCTAAGCAAACAAATAAATAAACAAAATGGCACGAGAAAAGTTTTTGCCAGGGTTGAATCCCCACACTGCTGCTGCAGAAAGCCCGGATGCACCTTTTCTCCTGGCCAAATACGTGTTGTTTTCACTGCTGAAACCCTTGGATCCAACAACTACAAGTGACACTACAGGGCACGTTGTTCTAAACGCACAAGGAATTGGATGTTACGCCCGAGTTCTACAGACACGTTTGCACTTCTGCTCGCTCTCTGAATAATTTACAGCACCGTTTCACTCATGCCAACTTACTGCACATTTGAGAAAGGTACCAAACTCTCACGCTCTGGTCAGAATAGATCTTGCAGGTAAGGTTTTCCATCATTAAAAAAGACATTTTTACAGCTTTTGGAATGGTAATACCCCTCTGTATTTTAGGCTATTTTTTCTGTATTTTAAGCTATTTTTAAGCTATTTAAATTCATCTGGGACTTACTCAGTATTAGAGTGTCACTTGTCCGAGACAGCAAAAACTTTCTGTAACTGCACAACAAGCAGAGCGTATCCAAACAGATGCGCTTGGTCACCTAAGAATCCCCCGTATGTAGTGGCCATCTACAAACTGAAATATGATTTTAAGAAACTCATAACAGTGTTAGGGGCAGCTCCCTCTTTATCACAGCACGTTCTCTGCTCTCAGGACAACATTTTAGTAGCACCAAGTACATTTCTGTGCGTTGGCCTTCTGTCATCAGAGAGAGGTGGTGATTTATGCCCTTTCTGCTTCTAAATTAAGACTCCTTGGCTGCCCTATTTTATATTCTTCCTGACAGGTCCCTATTTTGTATTAAAAAAGCACTGCTGTCAGTGTACTGCAGAGCAAAAGACCTTTCCAGGTGAAAGAGGAAACTTCTGCCACTGAATCAAGTGGCAAGAGGCAACTTAGTGGCTAAAACTGCAAGACTGAAATATTCTACCCAGCAACAGATTCATTTCCAGCAGGAGCTGATAAAATTATAATTTGCTGCCCAGAAAAGACTACAACGTTAAACATTAGACCGAGGAAGTCAAAATAGGTCATTCAATCAGCGTTATTCCCCCTTCATTTTAAACATAACACAAAGCAGTTAAGCAGTTTCTCTTGCAATCAGCATCAGCTTTGTCTCCTCCGGGTCTGAAATACATGGGGGAATGGAAGCTGCTCTCACCGTACAGCAACCCAGGCTCTGCTCCCTGCCATCACTGGCTTTTAAACTAAACACACAGAGGTGAAATCCTATCTTGGCTCATCGCAACCACACTCATTTTCTTTGGTTTTCCAATTCCCTGGTTTTTCACCCCACATATCCCCCCGTGTTCCCACCAACTACAACCAAGTCCCATACGGATGTATCCAACCTGCTGTATCCGACTGCTAAAGAACATCCCACTGCATCCTCCGACCAGCAGAGCAGCTACCTGGCAGAGCCTGCAAGAAGGTGAAATGGAAACGGGCCCCCAGGGAACGACAGATTTTGAGAGATCTTCCCTGGCTGTGCAAAGTCTGACATATGCTTCAAACGCATTTCAATTTAGAAAAACGTTGGGAAGATTTTATTTATGTTTCTAATTAGGTAAACAGTATGCCTCCTCCACCTGCGCCGCGCTACCCCACCAGGCCCAGTAGACATCAGATGTCTATAAAACATAAATCAGGTTGATTTACTTCCTACTGCTAGTCCACAGAATTCTTCTTCCTCCAAGCCCTGCACATTGCTACCTTATGGCCTAAACACCTTCCCTCTTTTTTGGGGAGTGAGGGAATGTCAAACAGCCTCCTTGCTTTCCAACTGCCTTCTTAAGCACACTGCTCCCTCCCCAGAGCCTTGCACAAAACAGCTCCTCATATAAGACTCCTCTCCTACCTTAAGTGTGCAAATCTTCTAGTACATTTCCATCAGAAATATTTTCACTGGGCATAAACTGGGTTGCAGGGGCAGTAGGGCAAGAAATAAATCATACTGTGCTTTGTGAGGTGAGAATCACACACTGACAACATAATGACGAAAATAACCAGAAAACCAGATCCCAAACTAGGCTAGAAACCTCTGGGCTTTCATTCAGGGCTCTGGCACAAGGTAAATTTCCAAATCTAATAGTTTAGATATGACCTATTTATCTGGGCTATGTATATGGCTCCATGGCAGCTCCTCGGGGCAGCGTCACTCATGGTGTCCACGTTACCCTCCTCCAAAGGAGGAGTGGAGCAGCAAGCTCTCCTCAGAGGGCCCAATGAATACTTAAAGAAGCACCATTCACTTTGAAACCTGACATGTCAGACAAATGGTTTTGAGTTCCCCCATACGGTGAAACTTTTAAACATAACAGATCGTGTTGCACAAAGGCAGGGACAGTGGCTTTACGTGTCTCAGCTTACATGCATCTCAGGACACGACTTGAACTGGTGTCACCTTCTGCTATGAATTCCTGGAAAAAATATTCTCTGAAAATTAGCTAAGGTCCACGGCAGTTTAACAGCACAAATAACAGCTTATAGGTTTTCAGGAAACCACATCACTGTGCTCAGAGCAAAACCAATCAGCAAAAAAAAGGTGATAACGTGGGAGCCTGTTAAAGCCTCACACAAAGACATTCTTTGTTTAGCAGTATCAGGAGCCAATTTTATGTACTAAGCATATCTAGAACTTTATATGTGAAACCGATAAATCCTCCATGAAGTACTAGCAAATGTATTTACACAAGATACGGGATCACAGCCCAGGTTTACAAACACCCACAAAGTCAGAAATTTTTGGTCTGAATTAAGTCTTGCATTTTAAGGTATGTTTACACTGCAAACTTCATATGAGAAAGTGGGACTTAATGTTGGTCAGAACATGTCTTTGGAGAGCTGAAATGCCTGCCTGAAGAGCTAGCATGGGGTGAGGAAATCAAACAGAGCAGGTTGCAAGAGTACTGACGGTGCAGCAGGAGATAATTCAGTCCCTACTCCACATAAAATAAATATGGTCCTGGAAGTCAAAGCCTAAAATGATTTATTTAAAATAGTATATTATTTTATATATAATATATATATAAAATATATTACTTTTATATGTAATTTTATTATATATATAAAAGGCATTTTGTATCAGCACACATCTTCAAGTGGCCTTTGTTTTTAATCGGCACGGACGCACAGATAAAGACAAAATGCGCCAATAGGCAAAGTCCAGGTGGGACACACACGTGTCAGCTCCTGGTGGCCTCCAAGTCCGGGCAAAGCAGCGTCGCGAGCACTTTTGAGCGGGCTTGCGAGGGGACGGCGCCAGGAGGAGAACTGCCAGCAGCAGGAGGTGCCACTCGGGGGAGAGGCCGCAGCAGCGGCGTCCCTGCCCTCCAGCGCCATGGACGGCAGCGCCCTAGCCCTTCCCTCATGCTCGTGCTGAGCCTGCCCCATGTGGCGCCCACCCCACGAATGTCCACGGAGCCCATGGCGTGTGGGGCTGCGGGCGCAGCTGGGATGCTGCCCTGCTCTGCGCCAGTGATTCCGTCAGGCATCCAGCACACAGGACACGCGGCCTCATGCAGCACCCCGGGGCTGCCCTTGCAGGGGGCAAGGAAGAAGAGGAGGAGGAGGGTGCTCCGGCTCTGGAGTCTCCCCACACGAGAATGAGGAATCAGGGAACAGAGAACTGGGCAACCTTGGGAATTGAGCAACGGAGGGGTCTCTGATTTTGCTTTCTCGGCCGTGCAGGTTTTAGACCCAGTGCTTGGCGCAGTGCCTGCCCCAACCTGCTCCGGCGCGTGACAAACTGGACGGCACACGCACGTACCAGAGGAGGGAACACGTGAGGTCTCCGAGGCAGAGCCACGGCAGAGGAGAGCAGCCACGGGGTTGCATGGGCTTCCCAGAGATGCCAAAGAGCAGGAAGCCCGAGAGGGAGGTTACCCCGCACCGGAGCAGGACGGGCTTGCAAGACCATGAAAGGAAACTCGCCTTGCTGAGACCAAGCTCTGCACCAGCTTGTCCCCTCCTTGCGGGCCACTCCTAGCAGCTCCCCCCTTCCAGCCCAGCTCGTCCCACACCAACCCGCAACAGGGGACTGGCCACTGCACGGCCCGGATTTCCTTGTGGCCACCAAGAGGAAAATCCCAAATGCCGCAAAGTGAAACAAACCCTGCCTTTCTGTTGGAGCTCCTATAGCCTGCACCCTCTGCCCCACGTTCACTTGTGTTTATGGGGAGAACGCAGTCACCGCTTCCCAAGGGGAGTTTTAAACATTTCCACCGCAAGCCCGTCAGGTCTGCGGCACACTCCAGACTGCTCTTTGGTCCCCTGAGGACAGTGCCACCTTCTCGGCCAGCCCTGCACCGAGAGAAGGCTCTCCGCAACAGGACTCTGCTGTCTTTTCAACCTTTTTGCTCCATTTTTCCGCCTGACTCGGCCAAAGACATAAAAAGATATTTGCTACCACTAACAAAACTTGGAAACACGCTGGCTTGCTTTGAAAGCTACACCAATGTCAAGCAAATGCCAAAGTGACGCGGGCGAGGAGCGGGTGAGTGCCGCATGGCAGTGGCATCGCCCCACACACAACTGCAATGCAAGGAGAGCAGCCGCTGTGCGGAGCAGCACGGGATACACCCAATTCCGACCGTCCGGAGCAAGTCGGAACAAAACACCTCACTCCGGAGGAAAATCCCCTTCTGTAGGCAAGCCACTTTTTAATAATAAGTGCTAAATGGACTATTCAAGCAGGTAATTAATGTTAATTAACATATGTCAGGCCATCAATTGACTAAATGCACCTCATTTTTCCAAGCTTTGTGTGTGGCAATGCTCAGAAAATTGTGATGAAAAAAAAGAGTCTGAGTAGGTAGAAATACCCAAAAAAAAAGAGCGAATAAGGGGCTAAACTTCATGTTCACTTAACTCGCGTTATGCTGAGCAAATGCTACAGAAAAAAACGCATGTCCAGGTCCAACACTTCGACATTTTATCTGCTACTGGCACCGCCGTGGGAGAAGCCCCATGACGAAGGCTGCAGTCGTGCTGGGCGCTCGGCTGTTACTGTGCTCAGCACTTGTGTCTCTGGTCACGGGATATCCCGGGGCCAGGCCCTCCTCCAGGGCCGAGTCAGGAATTCCAGTTTTCCCTTGCGCAGGGAAGATGAGCGGGAGGCGACGCAGGGCTCGCTGCCCTCCTGAGCTCCTGCCTCCACGGCGAGGGGGCCTTCTGCCTTTAAATGAAATTATATTATTTATAATTATAACCCTGCCCTCGGGCACCTTTTCTGTGACAAAGAGAGTCTTAAGCTTTCCCCGAAGCGGGAGCGAGAGGGGAAGATGCAGCGACTGTAGCTGAAGCAACAACTTGCGTTATGAAACGCCTGCAGTTTCTCCCTTGGCGAGCTGCCCTCACACTCAGGCCCACTGTAACTGCACTGCAAACCCGCAGCGATCCTCCTCCGGATTCTCCCGGATTCCACCAAGAACCGCGGGCAGCCCAAGCATGGCAGGGCACCTTTAGGAGGCTGCCACCTAGAGAAACGCTTCGGCCGGTGATCCCGAGTTTTCCCTCCTCTCCAAGGCAATCCTTTCAGCCACCCTTCGGCCCAAGCGCTTCCATCATGATTTTCTGGGGTGGCTTCACACTTATTTTCCCACTTTCCCCATGGGGCTGGCAATTCCCTTGACAAAGGCAGAGGCAGGAGCACGAGCTGCCCTCCTGCTGCCCTCTCTGGATGCCACCAGCACAAAGGGGCCTCACAGAATGCCCCAGCTAACCCTAATCACCCACCTTTCCCAATGCACCAGCATGTGCTGGGCCGCCCCTAATCTCCCAGGATTAGAGCCAAGTGCTGCAGAACTGCCCAAATGACCCAATAGAAACGGCCCCGTGCAGGACCCGCTCCAGGGCAAGGCAGGTAGAGGGGCCGCGACAGCTCCCGCGCTCCCATCATCCCGACATGACCCCGGATGGAGCTGCGGCTCAGACACCCGCAGCACCCACGCGGGACGGCTGCATTTTGTTTTGTTCTGTTTGGGATTTTTGTTTGTTTGTTTTTGGATATAAAACAGCGTCCATGGTGTTAGCACCAGCCAAGAGGACGTGGCAGCTATAAAAGCCAGCAATGTGATTTAACTTTTACTAACATAAACCATGTGCTTTCAAATGCATAGGTTAAGTGCAGGAGCCAACACCTGACTCTCAAGCTTTGTATCTCAGACACGTCCAAATATTTACAATGATAATAAGCTACAGACAATGCCAGTGATTGCTTTAAACAACTTTTGGTTTTAAAGAACCGAGGAACACCGATTTATCAAGTCAATCTACCTGACAGTGATATTATCCTGCACTGCTTGCTGGAGATCCACATCAAAAGCAAGTTTATCAGAGCCTGTGATTCTTTACAGTTGGCAACATTTGCCGAGGTGATGTGCTTATATCTGCATTTAAATCCTTAAGTGAAGGTGCTCCTCCCTGTCACATCGTGGATGAAACAACGTCCATGATTCTGGAAGAACGACTCAATATCCATCCTTTCCCTAAGAGCTGCTGCCTGCCTGCATAAGCTAGGGAAAAGTGAGATCTTTGATCTATAGGTTATAGATATAAAATAGTAATAGGCAATAATACCTACACAAGCACCCGCTGGAAAGTTTTAAAAGTCATTTATTACTTTGATACTAAAGTATATTTTACCCATCTTTGATGCAATAAGCTTGTTATCCAGCAGTTTAAAACTCGGGATCACATCTATTTTGCCCAGCACTAATGCACTTACAGATGTTAGCAGGAATTTTGTTGAAGCAGAGCATGGTAAGGCCTTGATCGGGTAAGATGCTTTAGCATGAAGTTAATTTTAAGCACACAGGTAATCCCAGTGAAGCATCAAGAGTCTTTCATGTGCTTAAAACTCATGCTTGCTTTGGTAGATCAAACTTAAAACAGTCAGACCAGAATCTGTAACCTAAACCCTTCTGCACAGACCTAGAAGATGCTCAGAATTAGAGAAAAACAGAAGAGTTTAAGAAAGGTTGGAAAATACACGAAGCAAAGCGAAGAGAAGAGGAGGTGGCAAATTCCTGTTTTATGCTGCTGCATCTGATGGAGACACTGCGTGTCCTTCGTCACTTCTAGGAAAGAGAAGTAAGAAGCACAGAGAGTGGGGCTGCTTCCTTCCCGCATCCTGCACATGTTGCATATTAGCATCTGGCTAGCAGGTTTAGACATCTGCCTAGATAGCTGCTAAATTTCTCAAGTCTTTTCAAGTCTTGATAATCAGAGAAAAGACTCATGCATTTGCCACGCCAAAGAAGCTGCAGCACTACCATACATATTGGTCAATAAAAAAAAAAAAAGGTTACAAATGATGACATGTTCATGTACAAAGTTTCCAAAAAATCTCTCCTCCAAATGAAATCTCTCAGGAGCAAGTATTCGTCATGAGGAAAATGAATGCAACAGGTGTAGAACAAAGAGCTGTCTTATACAAAATTGAAACAAAGCAAAGCAAATCAGCTGCATTGAAATTTGGGAATTACTGTGTTTAAAGGACCTGGCTCATCATCTTACGATACTGCTCAACAAAGAGGAAAATAGTCCCCCTAGTGTGCTCTTCATGCAGAAGAGACTGTGTTTCACAGGGCAGTGCTGCAAGAAATAACAAAATAACACTATAGGAAGAGAGAGGAAAGCACTTAAATGCAATGAACTCTGGCACCTCAACTATATACACAGACACAACGGTGTTTCAATTTTCTATTTCGGGCTTATTGAGCGACGTAAGCTGCTGCAGCCTAAAAATACGAATAAAAAAAAATAAAATAAAAAAAAAAAAAAAAGTCAGCACATAGTTCTGTCCCTGCTTCGGAGGGCAGCGAGCAGCGTGTGGAAAGGCAGCTCGGGCTCGTCATCGAGGCACCCCAGTGCCGGCACTGGGCTAGCTCACATCCCAGCGGGGCGAGCCGGCGCTCCCGCTGCTGCCGCTCCGCGCGCCGGGCAAACCCTGTCTGGGGTAGCGGAAACGGAGTCTATGCCTTGCTAACCACATCTGAAAGATCACTTCTGCTCTTAGCGCCCTAGGCAAAAACAAAAAAAAAAGGAGAAAAATAAAAAAAGAGAGGAAAAAAAGAAGTGGAGAGGCGTGATACATGTAATTTTAATTTATAGCTCTTTAATTGTCTGGAGGAGTATAAACCTGGTGATGTTTATGGATTGTGGTCTTCAGCCCATTTCCCTGCAAACAATATTAATATTTCATATATAATAACACATACCATAACAATACCAAGTTATCTTCTTCCTTTTGTTTAAAAAGTCAATTTTCCCTCTCAGTGCAGAATATGCTTAACCGTGGTGCCTTCAGAGAAGAACTTAGTGGTGTAAAATTATTCTCAATTAAGATAAAAGCCTTCCAATACAGGAGTATCTTCTGTTAATTTAAAATCTCAGCTTACTAGCAACCTGAAAAGTCTGAAGAGAAGCTGACACTAGCTGCTGAGGACTCGTGTTCATTCCCTGCGAGGGAAGCGAGGGCGATAATCACATATAATGGTTTTACCATCGGCAGACAAAAATGGAGTCTCTATTCAAGAGTGTAGTTTCTGCAAAACCCAACTTCTCTTCCAACCATGAGGCCGGAATGCTCCCCTTCCGAACGCACAGGCAGGCATTAAAAGAAACTCCAGCCCTGTGTGGAATTAAATCCCTCAGTTTTGGAGGCCTGGCAAATTATTAGCTCCTGACCTCTCCTCTGCCCCGCCACCCACGCGCCGGCGCGCGCTCCGGCGGGCTCCCGTAGCTTTCCAAGGCAGCTCGCAGTCAGGATCGGCCGCTTCCAGCGCGCACGGCCCGCTAAAGGTCATCGCAAAGGCCAGCGAGGGACTCCTGAACTGCATCATGGACGAGGAATCTCGAGGGATCCCAATTTTTAACATTTTAATTAGCTCCGAGGAGCAGTTAATGCTGCTCAGGAAAGGAATCAATATCAAATTAACAGTACAGATTGTCAGAAAAATTGCAGCCGTATTAAGTATAGTAATCAATGGGGGCGCTTTGCGCCGCGGCCCCCACCCTGCCTCTGCTGGAGCGAAGGGAATCCTGCCATGGACAGGAGCAGGAGCCGCGCCGGTGCTTTCGCTGCGGGAACCTCCCTTCAGCCGCTTGCTACAATTTCCTGGAGACGCAGGACGAGCTGTTCCCGCTGACAAACTTTGTGTCTGTGTTTTCCCAAACCCACGACCAGCAGCAGCGAAACGTCTCCTCTGTAATGCAAGGGGGAAAACCACATATCTGCACTTCAACTCCTAACAGCAAGCCCTGCGCAGAAACCAAAATACAGGGCAGAGTTGCTGGCACGGGTACACGCAGAATTTTTTGTCCCTGCAGTATTTCCAAGTCGTTCTGCCTAAGTTTACCCCCCGAACCAAAGGCAGCGAGATGCATGAGCAAACCTAAAATCTCTGGAATACAACAAGACTCCCTGCAAACCTGCCTGCAGTCGCCCATCCAAAAACTGAGTGCAGGAGGCTCCTAATCCCAGAGCTCAGCGGCGACGGAGCCGTGCCAGGCGCTTCCCCTGCACACAAGCAGTGCCCGCACGCCGCGGAGCTGCACGAAGCGCCGTTTGGGCGCACTAACAACCACGCACGCAGAGCCTGGCGCGGGCGCAGGTCTGCAAATCCCCTCGGATTTCCCTCACACCAGCATGAGCTGCCGCTAGGCCCTGGCTTCGCCAACCAAAGCCCCATTGCACACGTGTGCCAAGTGCCTACGTGCCCAGTAAACAACCCAGCAAGCCCAACCAGGCTTTGTGCTTTTCTCTTTTCACTACCATTGTAACAGGAGAGCGCTCAGGGGCTGCCTGTCACAACGCCGGGAGGAAAACGCTCCCGTAGACGTAACTCGGCCACGGCCGGAGCTGCACCGAGGCGGCGGGTGACGCGAGCCGAGCATCCCCATGGCCCAGCTCGACAGCTCCGTGGGCTGTGCGGCTAAACAGTGGCACCTGGACCTGCTCTGCTGCTTGGGGAGCAGCTTGGGAGAGGGTTGTCTGCTTTTATTATTATTATTATTAATTATTTTCCTTGAGGAAAGTAAGAGTTGGTCTAAACTTAGGCTTTGCCACTAGGACAACATGAAAGCAACTCTGCTCCTTCCTATCGTGAGTGACACTAAAGGGGTCTGTAACTGAAAAAAAAAAGCCATTGGAGGAATTTCTCTTTTTCCCCTCTCTCTCTCTCTCTCTCTCTCTCTCTCTCTGTTTGTGCTCCTCTTTCTTCCCTCTCTTCCCCGCGCTGGAGCCCCGCGCCGCCGAATCCTCGCGCAACTTGCCGCCCCGCGCGGCGCCGCCGCCGCCGCCCGCCTCCGCTCACCTTCCAGCCGGCCGAGCTGTTGCTGTCGCCCTTGTCCTTGAAGTAGGGCACGCAGCGGACCATCCAGTCGTAGATCTGCGAGAGCGTGAGCCGCTTGTCGGGCGCGCTCTCGATGGCACGCGTGATGAGGTCGGCGTACGAGAGGTTGCCCCACGCGTTGCGGCGCGACGAGCACTTCCTGGGCGCCGCCGCGGGGCCGCCGCCGAGCCCCGCGCCGCCCGCCGCGCCCGGCCCCTCG